>VZRH01003887.1:834265-858079 GCA_013397555.1 Urocynchramus pylzowi
TTTTTTGATTTCCTTCTCTTTCTTCTTCCCTAATTCTGTTCTCTTTTGGACCATCTTCGTTCAGTACCTCTTAATTTCTTGATTTCTTCTGATTTTTTTCCCTTGGACTTTGCCTTGTCATGTCAAGATGGAAGTCAGGCATGACTGGCTCTCCTCATCCCCCCATGAGGGCTTCGAGCAGATGAGGCTGAAGAGCAGACCCAGGGAGCCCTCCCCAAGCCTCACCAGAGTAGGTGCGAACTTCTACAGCACTGTCAAGCAGCAGGACTACAGTGCCAGTGTCTGGCTGAGGAGGAAAGACAAACTGGAGCACGTAAGCCAGCTTCTTTCCCCCCCCCCCCCCCCCCTTTTTTTTTTTTAATTTCTAGACCTCTGGCTAGGTACTCTGTTAGGCTGACTGCTAGCTGGGACTCCAGGAGAAAAGTGTTACTCTAGTAATTGGGCATGGCATTTCCCAAATGATAGAGAAAGGAGCTATTTGGAGGTCCCATAGTGGTAAGATCTGAGGTAAATGGGATGTCAGTACTGTTCCAAACTACATGCAAGTCTCCTAACTGGAAATATTTTTTAATGTTCTTGGCTGATGCCTTCTTCTACTCCAGCAGATTCAGCACTGATGTGGGAGGAGAAAGATTGGGATGGTGCAGATGGAGGTTAGAACATTTATCTCATGGTGATTATAATGTAGTTCTAGAATAGCTGAAAGCAAATAGCTGCTGGTTGGTTTTTTGTTTGTTTGTTTTGTTTTTAATTATAGATGTGATTTTCATTTTCCCCCTCCCCCATCTTTTTCTTCTCCGTGCATGGGACTTTGAACATACTCTACCTATTTGGGGTAGAGATTTCCTTCAAGACTTTTCTTGCTGCAGCAGTAGTACATGACTTAACTGTGTTTGAGGCCACAATAGGACTGATACTGTGGATAGCTCTAGTGAATATTTTATGAGAATTTAAGGTGCTTCAAAGTGTTCCTGTTTCAGATGATGTTTGAAAGCATTCTTCATGTTACTTGTAACAGCAAGGAAATGGATTGAGATGACCTGCATGCTATGTAAGTTTCCTGAATAGCTTATTAGGTGAAACCCATTGTTAGGGTGTACAGTACAATCAAGACAGGAAAGTAGCTGCATTTACAGGGATGCAAAAGAATGTGGATGGGCTTGCATAATGCAACAGTCTGCTATTCTTTACATTAGTAATTTGCAATCACAGTCACATTGACTTCAAAAGGCACAGGAAAATATTTCTTGTGGTACAGCCACCTCAAGTCTCTTAGAACAGAAATGGTCTGCTAAGAAGGCTAAATTGTCTTTATTACATGAAAATCCTAGATGGCATAGTAGAGTCCTTTGAAGATGAAACCTGAAAGAAGGTCCTTTACCAAGTTGTTCATAGACTGTAACCCTCCCTTCCCCCTAACCTGCAGAGAGTATTTTATCCCTCTTAGTGAAATCTTAAACTTGAGTTGTTTATACTTCCAGGGAAATGACAAGAACTGATCTTTTGGAAAGATCACATTTCAAATGTTGAGGAAGGTATTGAATTCTATCTGCCTTTTAACACAATTTTGTGATTCTTCACACTGACAACAAGGCTTCACAGTAGTAAGCTTGTAAGTGGAGTCCCATTGTCAATCAAGAATAAAGGTCAGTGCCTTATCTCAGTACAGCTAAAGCATTGAAAGCACAGAAATCTGAGCTGTGTCTTTTGTAACAGATTTGCTACATGTTGATATCTGTGATAAAAGGAATAATTATTATGCAAGGGGGATTGATCTGTCAACAGTTTGATATCTGGTAGCTGGTCAGATATAAACCTTAAATATTAAAGGTATATTAAATCTTATCACAATATTAGCAGGAAGAAAGAAAATAGGCATTAACTTGTTTGAAGATTGAAAGTGCAAAACCTTTATTTTTGTGTGTGGTTCTGTTGCTGGTTTTTTTTTTTTTGGTTGTTGTTGTTCCTGAGGGTTATTATTATTTTTATGAAGTCAGTATTTTGTCACAATAGTAGTCTTCAATATCCCTGCAGCATTTGTGTGAAAAGCTTTCTCTGTAATCTGTAATGCATGTTCTTCTGGGGGTTTCCCCCTCTCATTTGATTCAGTTATTTTTACTCCCACAGCCTATTTGAACAATGCAAAGAGAAAAAAATTGGAGCATTGATATCCCTTGCTTCCAATAAAATATTTATTTAATTTACATTGGTTGTGACTAGCCCAAAGTACACTGATATGCTAACAGTAGATACATTAAATACTTTGTTTTATGGTTTAAGGCAACTGCATTACTCATGAGTGTTGTAACAGACAGGCTATTGCATGAATATAAATAAAATGTCTATTTATTTATAAATTCTATTTTGCTTATACAGTTCTAGAGCAAGGATGTTATTTTTTGTTTTCAGATGAATCTTTGAGGGTTTTGAGTGTTCTCTTGCTAAAGAAATTATTTCCTGCACTCCACTCTTCCACTCCAAGAGACAAACCAATTCCTTTGAGATGAATCCTTTTGAATGGGATAGTCATTGACATATGATCGCTTATGGCCAATAATGAAGATATTCATATCCTCCATCCACCTCACAAAGTTTGCATAACATTTCATTACAGCTCCCTCTGATATAATCATGTTACTTGAAACCTACAAAGAAAATCAAAATCCAAGGAGTGAGCATTCATGGAGGCACTGAATTTAAAAGTGTATAATCATAGACTTGATGCTGTACAATGACAGGTTAGGCAGAAGAGGGGTATATAGCGAGTGCAAGTCAAGGTACACATGAACAGATTTTGAAGTTTCAAATGTACTCTTTCAGCATTGTGGAGGGGATTGCTTCATTGAAATGATTTCTTAAATTGATTTCATTTGTAACAGGGATGAAATTGGGCCAGCATATTTTGTTTATTACTTACAGTAAGACCTTGTAGGCCACAGTAGGTATTTTATACTGACTTTTTGTTGAAGTGAGTAGCCTAACTCAATCATGTGCAACACTTACTAATCTATGTACAGTTTGATGGGTTAAAAAATATCTTCTGAAGCCAATATGTATCAAATTCTTTATGTAAAGAGATTCTCAAATACAGAAACAGTCTGTTTCTAGATCTCAAAACTGTAGCAAAGTCGTGGGTTTTGGTGTTGTGGTTTTTGTTTGTTTTAGGCTTTTTCTTATGCAGATGTCAATTTGAGGACTGTGGTAAAGAGGTTCAAGAGTATGGTGTAGAGATTCAAAATTCAACTGCTTTATCTCTTCTGAAAGCACAGAACAAGTTCAGATGCACAAATATGATCGAGTTTCTTTAAAACTGATCAATATTTAATTATTGACTGACCATAGAGGAAGTAAAAATCTGTAACATCCTGCTGGTTTCTTGCTAATTAACTGTCCTTCAGATGGATCTTGATATAGTGTGGCTCATTGGCTAGCTGTTTTTGTAGGGTTTTCTTTTTCCAAGTGACAGCAACACAGCTTGTACTACAAAAGATTTGAACACAACCCACCTCTGTTCTTTTGTAAACTCAGATGCTGTATTTAAGATTAAATGAATTTGCTGCAACATGTTTGAAGGCCCAACAAGGAGCTTTTGCTGAAGTGAGGCCTCAGTGTACACACATGCTGTACCCAGTGTGCTGAAGAGCCATACTTTTAATGGAGGAATTTACAAGAGATGTGAGGAACTCCACTGTAGATATGGCCACAGTGATGTTGCAAACATTTGCCAGAAATTCCTGCAGAGCTGAAATTTTTCAGATTCCATGTATTTGCTTCAACTAGTTCCTTGTGCCTCTTCGTGAAATTGTTTGCCTGGTATTGGAAGTGTTGGAGAGAAAATGGATGAGTGAAATATTCCTACATTCTTCTTTGCATGGTGGTTTTTTTTTATTTGTTTGTTTGTTTCTCTTTGTCTGGTGTTGCCTTTTTTAAGTAAATGTGAATTCATTAAGAGAAAAAGGAGGAGGTAGGGATTGGGAAAAAGTAGCTAACCTGGTAAGCTTTAGCAGATAGGAGTTACTGGGTCTGGTTTAATTTGCAGCAGCTCTCCATCATGTCTCTGCATCCCACAGTAATGACAGTTATTGAATAGCTGCTTTCCTGGTTCCTCAGCAAAGAAATCTAGAGAACTTAATTTTAAATAATAAAGGCTTCAACACTGAACAGATTTCTTTCGAAGCTACAAGAGGTATGCTTCAAGTTTATATTTGTTTTTGACAAACACAGGTATTCTCTCTCAAGGATGTAGTGGTGGTCTTTCTCTAATAATGTCTAAATTATTTGCTTAATTATATTAAAAGATTTAAGAAATTCTCTTTCAAGAAACTGGTTCAAAACTAAGTTTTGGGGAGACCTGACATCAGGACACATCATAATGTTATTTCCTAGCAATCCTCAGTCTGTTATTTTTGACAGATGATAATTCGGAGAAGTTATTGACAATTATTACATCATTTTTTGCTTTTTTTCTGCTGAAGATTTGATCGGCATAAAGGGCACTGTTGGGATTTTCAGATTCTAAGTGCTCTTGCTGTTACTTGACCAGTTGATGTTGTTGCTCAGCACACTGCTATGCCTTTGGCAGCATTCCTACCCAGGGAGAAAAGTGGCCATGAGGTACAGAGATAGCAGTGTCACTTGGCAGCAGAGGCAGATGTCTAATATGCAACTTTTAGGCTTAAGACAGTTTATTTGTCTGGCCTGACAAGTGTGGCCAGAATATTTCTCAGAGCTGCTTGAGCAAATCATAAATAAAATATAGCTTTAATTCACTTGTCATAATACTTTTATAAAAGTTGAAATTCCAAATCCTATTTTGCCAGTTCATTTTTATTATTCAAAAGCTAATAAGTCTGTTTTAGGCAGCTTTTGTTTTTCTCTTCTTTTTTAATGATATTGGAAATTCTTAACAAAAGCATTGTTGGACAGTTTCCAAGTGCATTTCTGCTCTTGCATTAAAATTAACACTAATGTTAAAAGTCAGAAGACAGATTTTTACTCTTCAGAAGGATGCAGAAGACACCATGTGCATAGCTATGGCCTGCAACACATAAACAAAGGAGGTGGACATAGCTTGGTGTAAAGCACGTAACAGGAGTAGAACCCAGTCAAGCCAAATCAGTTGCTGGACAGTGGCAATGGCTTCAGTTTAAGAAAGAGTAATGCAAGGATATAAATCAGAATTCAAAAAACATTCCCATAGTCCCAGAACAGCCTCAGTCTTGAAATAAATGCAAACACATGTCTTCTTTTGAGTTAAATCAGTTCATAGAATTACAGATTATCCTGATTTGGAAGGGGCTCACAGGAGTCATCTACAAGTCCAACTCCTGGCCTGGCATAGGACACCCAAGGATCACACCAAGTACCTGAGAGTGTTGTCCAAATGCTTCTTGAGCTTTGTCAGGCTGGTGCTGTGACCACTTCCCTGGGGAGCCTGTTCCAGCCCAGCCACCCTCTAGGTGAAGAACCTTTATCTAATATCCAACTTAAACCTCCCCTGACACAACTTCACGCCAGGTCCTGTCATTGGGCACCAGAGAAAAGAGCTTGCTCCTCCATTTTCTCTCATGAGGAAGTTGTAGATGGCTGTGGGGTCTCCCCTCAATCTTCTCCAGGCTGAGCAATCCAAGTGACCTCAGCCACTTCATTTATGGCTTTCCCTCCAGGCCTTTCACCATGTTCGTTGCCCTCCTTTGGACTCACTTTAAGAGCTTTGTATCTTTCTTATATTGTGGCACCCAAAAAAGTGCACACAGCACTTGAGGTCAGGCCACAGCAGAGCAGAGCAGGACAATCCCCTGCCTTCCCTGACCAGTGATGCTGTGCTTGGTGCAGTTGTCAGAGTCTTTTGCAGTAGGCAGGTATAAATAACTTGTCATCTGCAATAATGTTAGATACCAAAGTGAATGGCTTGTGCCATGTAGGAAGGTCCATAGATGGGCACAATTCAGAGGGTTCTAGAGAGTTAGTTTCCAATATTTGAGGCTTTTTGATGGTGTGGTTGCAGATTATAATTCCAAATATCTGTCTGGTCCTGTAGATAGATATCTATATTTAGGTTTCATCATTAAAACCAAAGGAACAAACTCAATTAAGTTAGAGGGATTTGGGCATTTTCTCAACAGGAGACTGGTATGTGGATTGCCTGCCTGCAGCAGTGGTGCTTAGCATGACTTGTGATTCTTGCTGAAGTAGTTTGCAGTTTGCAGCATGCAGTTTGCTTAGCTGCTGACAGACTGTGTGTGGAGGGGAATTTTTATATCAAAATGCTGATTTCCTTGCAGGTGTCTTTCTCCAGTAATGTTTTGTAGACAAACATAATTAGAGAAAATAAATTTTCAGAAGAGTAGAAGAAGGGGACCAAAATAATTGAGCAGTGTTGGGAAATACTAGTAACGTTTTAGAGCAAAAAACATATAAAATGGTTTTTTTTGAAAGTGGTATGGCGAATTTCAAATCCTGAGTAATTACTGTAGTTACCACACACAAAAGTAATTTTGTATTGCAAAGCAGTGAAAATATGATATCTGATAGGTTTCTTTCCTCTGTGTAGTTGTAGTGGGTAAACCATGGTTTTCTGCCAGCTGCCCACCAAACCACTCTCTCTCTCTCTACCTTTCCTCAACAGGACAGGGGGAGAACGAGATAAAATGTTTTTTAGCTTGAGATAAAGGTGGAGAGATGACCAATTATTGTCACAGGCAAAACATACTCAACTTAGGGAAAATTAATTTCATCTCTTTCCAGTTAAATATAGGATAGGATAGTGAGAAACAAGGACAAGACTAAAATCACCATCTCCCCTCCCCCCATTTTCCAGGCTGAGCTTCAGTCCTTTGTTCCTGAATCTTCAGCCTCCTTCCCCTCAATCCCGAGTGGCACAGGGTAGTGGGAAATGGGGGCTGCAGTCAGTTCATAACACTTTGTCACTCCTTCTTCTTCACAGTTCCATGCTGTGGTGTGGGATCCCTGCCATGGGATGCAGTCCCTCTCAAACTATTCCAGTGTGGGTCCTCCACACAAGCTGTAGTTCTTCAAAAACTGTACCAGCATGGGTCCTCTCTATGGGGCTGCTCCAGCATGGGCCCCCCATGGGCTGCACTTCTGCTCCTTTGTGGGCTCTCCTCAGGCTATGGCTTCCTTCAGAGCTCATCCACCTGCTCTGCCATGGGCTGCAGTGTGGATGGCTGCTCTCCATCCTCTGGTGTGCTCCTCCATGGGCTGTGGGGGGACAACCTGCTCTCTTTGTGGGCAGCAGCAGAATCTCTCCTCCAGCACCTGGAATGCCTCCTTGCAGTTCTCCTTCACTGACCTTGGTGTCTGCAGGGCTATTTCTCTCACATTTTTCTTGCTCCTCTCCCATAGCTCCTGGGCAGCAGTTTTTTCCTTATATGTGTTATTGATAGAGGCACCAAGCAGTCCTATCGATGGGCCCAGCTCTGGCAAAGAGCAGGTTTGTCATGGAGCCAGCTGGAACTGGCAGCATCCAGCATGGGGCAGCCACTGGCCTCACAGAGGCCACCTCTGCAGTGGCCCCTTGCCCCCCAAAACCTACAAATACACTAATCCTAGGAGCAGCTCTTCTTTCTCTGGTGTATGAGAAAATCATTCAACCTTGCATTAATCTAACACTCAGTTAGGATGATTTTAACATCAGTCACTTTCAAAGTCTAAATCTCTAAAGCTAAATTTAAAATATCTGAGAGGCATATTCACTGTAACAAGCTTAATTTATAGTGTCTGATTTTATGTTGTTCCACAGGAATACAAAATAACTTAAAGTTTCAAAGTTGCTCTAAAATTAATTTATATATTCATATAAAAATTAATTTATAATTTAATTCTGCCCATTCAAGACTTCTTAGAAATGAACATTTCTGGTTTTTGAAAAAAAGACATATATCATAGTCTGTATTTCTTCCAGATGTTAACTTCAGTGTAGGTATAGGAAAAGTGCTTTCCACTACTTTGTCCTAATGCTACCAGCATTAAGGAAAATCCAAATTAGTTTTTTGCTACTGCCATCCTTTATTTTAACAGCATTTACCATCCTTGTTTAAGCATTTTGAAAAAGGAGCTGCAGAAACTTGAAACTTAATCTCCTTGTCTGTTACACAACCAAATACTCTGCAGTCTTCATGGATTTGGTCTTGTAGCTGACCATTGACTCTAACACACCTAAGAATAGTAGGAGTACTTAAAACACTAGGAAAATCATGCTTCTTGAATATCTCCTCACAAATGCTATCAGTTCACTGTCTGTAGACGATGCCCAGAGAAGTTAGTTGCTATGACTGGTTGTGTGTTTAGCTTAGGCCTTCTTCCATTCCATAAGCAGGAATGCTAAAATACTGAAGGTAAAATAACTTTGTACCAGACTATCAAAAGGATGGAAACAGCTGGCCAGCTCATGCCAATGATTAATAAACCCTGCTTTATTGCCATTCACAATGGGAAATCACATAGTCTTCATTGCTCCTGAAAAAGAAAGTCCTGTGCTGGCAGTAAACTCCCTAGATCTGTCTCCCCTGATGGAATGTTTCCTTGAGGCACAAGAGATGGGTTTCTAACAGCCCACCTCTTGCTTTGCTTTTTTTGTAACATTATTTCAGGTCTGATTTCCATGCCTTTTTTTAGTTTCATTACTGAGAAGAAAAAAAAATAGACACCCTGCTAATGTCTTACAAGGTCCATGTATCCATATACACCAAATAGTCTCTCTGTTGTATTTCAGAGGAAAAAAGGTTTCTTAAAATGAAATTTGGATGCAATTTTTAACATTTTTGCACATTTAGATGGCAGCTGGTAGAGTGAAGAAGTGTAACATTCATTTTCCCATGCAGTGACACTCCTCTGATGTCTGTAAGATTGTGTAGTCTGAGTGGACAATCAAGTTGTTTTTAACTTGCCCTTCACAGTTTCTGGGAACAAAAGAACCTGAGGATCTATCTCTGTCCAGCAATAAGTGCATGCTGGGATCCATATTCCCTGAACAGCCAAATCCAGGACGTGTGCTGCTGCTTGCTGGAGACCTGCATGCCCGTGTGGCAGAGATGAGCTGGGTGTGTTCCTAGGTGCTCCTTGCCTGGTGGGGAAGCAGTTGGTCCATTCTTTGAGAAATGAGGCACTCACAGATTCCCTGGTCATTTGTGTTTCAAGGGAAGGCAGTTAACCCACTGTCCCCTCAAGTGACAAACGCTGGGCTTCTTGCAGTTCCTTGTGGGCAGAGTGGCCACTCAGCTAAAGAAATGTGTGCAGGGAGTTGCAAGAAACTCAAACTCAGAAGGGAAAGAGGGGAAATTAATGATACATTGGTGCCTGCTAAGTGAACTGGTTTAATCAGAAAATATTTTTTATTAGATTGGAAACTTATTCCTAGGGTTTGTTTGAGTGCTTATCCATCAAAACTTAGTCTAATATTTTTTTCTTAATAGGATTTTCTCCTCAGAATTCTTTAACTTTTATAAAGGCTTTCCAAATATAACATAGGATTTGAATATTTTTATAGGGATTTGTCTTCTTTTGTTTTGATCAATGGACTGTGAATTTGACTGTGTAGATAGCATCTAGCCCTGGACAAAGAAATATCAGAGTGGTATTTTTAGTAATACTACTTTGGCTTGCTTTCTGAAGATGAAAAAAAATTCCCTATTTTTCCCTGCTTTTGCACAACCTGTAAAATCCTCTATGTGCAGTATTTGTAGGTAAATAAAGTGCATTTTATTAATTTCTCATCTTAAAACCAAGATTTTGAGAGAGCTTAGTAAGTTTCATTTTTGGCTCCATAATGTCAACATAATCAGCAGCTTGTTTTGTAACTGATAAAGTTGTTGCAGCTCATAAATACCAGTTATTCTATTTTTATTTTTGTTGCTATTCATGTATGTCTATTTACAGTTGTAATGAAATGTTTAATGGAATAAAAAAAGCTCATGTATTTGAGAATTGCTGCTAATAAAACAAATAGTGATTTAGATAATTCCTGGCATTCTGCTGATACAATAATGTCATGGGTTGACCCTGGCCCAATGCCAGTGCCCCCATGAAAGCACATTTTCCCGAATGGTTACTGTGAGATGTGACCCAAAATACAGCAAAGCAGGCTCCATCATCTCAGGGGTAAAGGAATAAAGCTTTATTACACCTACTATAAACACAAAAGGAAAAGAAAAAAAAAAAACATACACATACACACAATGTCTACAATGGAAGTTTTCAAAACCACTTCTCCTCCCCTCCCCCCTTCTCCCATCAACACCATGAGTCAAGGCTTTACCTTCCCAATCCAGTAACCACCCCTCGAACACTCAATTCTCTGCCCAGTACCATCTCTCACTCTGCCACCTCCCAGTTCATCAGGAGAGAGGAGTCTCCCTCGCGCACCACAGGCCTCCCCCCGGAAGCACAGTCGAACCCTCCTGCGCTTCCATCGGCACACCTGGCAGCCATCCAGGGAAAATCTGCCAGGGTGCAAATCTTCCTTCCATGTTCAGTGCTCTCACCACTGACCATGGATCCAAACTGCTTCTTGGGTGTCCTTTTTTAAGGATGCTTGGCCCAGTTCCAGAAGAGTGACAGTCTCACATTTGGGACAGCAGTCCCCCCCATATTCTTTCCCCTGGGGCCTGGGGCTCTCAGGAACAGAGATCTCCTCATCCATCTCTGTTCCTTCCACATCTTCCTCTGACACACTGCACTCCTCGTGGCTCCCAGCCATCGCCTCCCCCCGGAAACAGTCTCTGAATTATAGAAAGAAATAGGCTCTGTCCCGTGGCTATGCAAGAGAAAAGTCCAGCCAAAAGCCACTCCAATCATCTCCTCCATCCAGGACGCTTCCCATCCTCTGCTGACATTTTCTTACGTACTCGAACTTTCTCTCCACTTGCTCATTTCCATCTAGCTCTCTCTCTTCTTCAGATTAGGGAGGATTAGTGCTTCTGTGGCTTCCATTGTCCAGGAAGGGGTTAAAAATCTCAGCCGCTGTCTGCCAGAACATCTAACTCCCACAGCTGGCTGACCGCGGCTGGGCACCTGCTTCATTCCTTGCCCTCCCCCTTCTCCTCCTCAGCCCGAGGTGCCAGCACAGATATCACACTTGGAGCTGGCACAGACTGTCTCCGTTCCTCTCTCTCTGGGGGGGGGCCTGCCCAAAGCACCCCAGGGTCCCTCAGGGCTCCGGCCTGGCCTGCCCAAAGCACCCCAGGGTCCCTCAGGGCTCCGGCCTGGCCTGCCTCAGCCCCGGCCGGCCGCATGGCTCACCCCCTCCCCCACCCAGCCTGAGCTGGACAAGGGAGGTCAGCTCTGATCCCCTGCTGGACCCAAAGAGGAAGTTCCCCTGGGAATGCTCTGCTTTTAACCCCTGTGTGTTTTCAGAGGCGTGTCCAGGTTCCTAGTGGCCACCCCAGGTGCCAATATTCACCTCTGGCCACTGATTGGTTTGACCACCACCTTCCCAAGAAACTTCCTTCCTCGTCAAACCACCACAATTAAAGAGGCTGGATTTCCCCAAGGCATTTTTAACTGTTTGGAGCAGAACCAAATGTGGAGCAGTGATGAGATAGTGATAGTGACCAGCTTAAAATTCGTGATCCTGTTGTTACTGCAGGAATGGCATACGTAATGGGGGTTGTACTCTAACTTAGTTTTCTAAAAGCCAGTTTATGCTGTAAAAAGCCTACCATAATGAGCAGATTCATATTTGTTTTGAAACACAGAAATGTGTAAAAGTTAAGAAGGTCTTCAGCGCTTCCAGCCACAATAAACATGCCTTACTCTGCTTTTCATGTTACAGAAATTCTGCTGCTGTCCATTAAGTTTCATGACTGATCTTTTCTAGGCAGGTTTTTTTTTAAGGGAATATGCTTTATGGGCTGAACAAACCTCAGGCATTACCTCTGCTGAGGCTATTTGCTTCTGAGAACAGTGTTTAAGGTGACACTATTTCCTAAATGGAGCTTGTGCACTTTTGTTTGATCTTGTTCCAAAACCACTTTCCATTGACTTCATTACTATGGATTCAAGTTGTATGTGAGCTCCTTGAGAGAAGACTGTAAAGACTGTATATCAGCTCAGCTGTCACGGATTTGGAGATAAAAACCAAGTTCAGTATCTCATGCTAAGCAGTTGGAAGAAACATCTGTCTTGGAATCCTCACCTTTTCTTGAGTTTTAAGTCTCTGGATCATCAGGCTGGTTGCTGTATAAATTATTTGAGAACACTTTGCAGTTAGCACAGGGCTATCTGATATAACAGAAGGGATATAAAAGCTGAAACATCATGTGAATATGAAAAAATTATCCAGTTGTTCACCATTTAAGTCCACCGTAAGGTGTTTCAGAAGGGAGAATATACAAGGAAGTCAGATGGGTGCAGGATGCATTTGAAACTGCAATTGTGTGCCAAGAGTAATGAATGGATATCTTAAAAAAAACTCAGCAAAGCAAAGCTACCTGTGAAATTATTTCTTTGTTCCCCAGTAGAATACTTATGTACTTCTTTAGAAAGTGTAAGTGAAAAACAGTGCTGATCATGCTAAAAAGCAAATCAAACCTAAACTGAAATAGAATTTCAGATTAATGATAGCAGGTATAATCTGTTTTCATGTGCACCTGCTTCAATGGTAATAACTGGGGTGCAAAAAAAAACAGATAATGAAAACACCAAAACACCCTTTTGCCTCCAGTGAAAAAATAATTAGATGAGCAAATAGAAGAATGTCCATTGGAGTGGCTACAATAAAGATGGGGACTCGTGTCAGGTTCTGCTATTTCCCCATAGTTGTTTGTTAGAGAGGACCCATGAGCATCTAGAAAGGCTTGTATTCCTGGCATGTTAAAAAGAAACACAAGTCATTAAGGGTCTTATAGAAATTCTTGTGGCTTTCTGGCAGCTGCTGACAGAAGTTGGCCTGTTTAGATTCTTCCTGGGCAGTGATAAAATAGCCAGCATAGAAAAGGTTGGGAAGATGAGTTAAATGGGGTAAGTTAGAGCTAATACTCTGTCAGCTTGCTCTAGGGCTGGAACAGCTTTAACAGCCTTTGCAGTACAGTGGGTGGGGATTTCTGTCTTCTGAAACAGAAGTTGATGTGCATTTGTAACCCTGTGTTGCCCATTTGCTATTACCTTATGGAATAAAGTGTTTCAAAGGTTTCAAGCCAATGGGTTGGCAGAGAGCACACTGTTTTCTTTCTTCCCCTGAATCAGTACATTCCATAACTTCTTCCTGCTTATTAAAGAATTGTCTTAGGCCTGCAGCCATGTGTTTAGTCCTATAAGCTCTAATACTGGAGGCAGCTTTCTAATTACTTATGTGATCTTGGATGCCTTGTGGAAAATTAGTTTCCCTGTGTTTTCAACAGGATACATAGTGCTAAATTCGGGTAGGATATTGATACTCTTCACATCATTTAGATGTGGCTTCAGTCATGGTTTAAAGTGTTTGCTAAACTGTACAAATTCTCTTTGTATCTTTTCATGGAAAACCAGTATGTTGTGTGACATCTGACTTTTGCTATTGACCAGGTAAAGAGTTGCTCAGAGTCATGCATGCAGTCCTGTGCATAAGTGCTGCTTAAAACAATATAGGATGAAGTATATTCAGTTCTGCTTCTCTGTTGGAACTGCACTTTTTAGATCCTTGAGAAGATGCATCTTTTGAGTAACTCCTGTTACATCAATAAAGACTACCTAACTCCCCTGGTTAGTGCAACAGATGGGATGGTTCTAAGAAAAGTTGACTTGAAAATGAATTACTTAAAACAAGCAGACAAAAAGATTGCTGATGAATGAAGCTCAAACAATTTTGAAATTATTTGCAGTTTTAAACTATTTTTGAGTGACTTATTTGTAGAATGTGAACCAAATCTATGATGCTGAAGACTGATTGGTGCTTATTTGGGATGTTGTGAACATCAAAATACATCAATACACCAAATGCTGTTTTCAGGCTTTTACAGTGTAAACGATTTATTGTTTGAATAACAATTCCTTTGTGTCTAGTGGGAAACAAAACCCTTAAGTGTTTTAGAAAACGATACCCTTTTGAACAATGCAATTTCCTTTGCCAGTGTGAGCTGCTGTCCCTGCAGACTTTTCTTTCAATTCCCCATTGGGCTTGTGGCAGGCAGCTAACCCCTTCTGTGTTACTTTATCCCATTTTCTGCAATATTGTTCTCTCTGAGCCTTTTTGTCATGGCTTAGCTGCATCAAACTCCTGCTGCGGAAAGCTGGAATGTGCCACACTGTATTCTCTGGCTCTGTGTATATGGTCTTAATGCACATCAGCCTAAATCAATTTGTTTCTGCTACCATATGACAGCTGAGACCTTAGTCTGCTGGAAATTTCAGTTTTTAAAAAATACTTTTTTTTTTCAGTTTGTGCACTTTGTTCCTCTAGTGTGTGTCTGTGCTAGGGCTGTTCCAGGCATTCTGTTTGTCTTTAAATAACTGTTGCTCATATCCATTTTTTACAAGACACTGTGTTGCACAACTGTTTCCCTTTTTACTTCTCCAAGATTGGGTTTACCTACCCAAGGCTCTTGGTTTTTAATTTTTTTTCCTATTTATATCATCTCATCAATTCTTTCATGATGCTTATTTTTAAATTATTTTTCTTTATTCCCTTGTCATCTCAAACTCCTCTAACAAATCCGCAGCCTTGTTTTGGTATCGCATGCCATGTTTTGCAATGCGCCTTGTGTGAAACACCCAGGGAAAATATGGTGAGCAAAATATATGTATGATTTACTAGAATGCTTTTCTCTTACAAGGTTTATACATAACCTTTCTTCTGGCAGGGCAACACTTTCTGAAGTTCTTAAGTGATTTTAACTCATAAATCCCAAATATGCAGTTCTGAAAACCCTGAAGTTGAAGGGAAGATGGAATTTTCTGAGTTGTGAGTGTGAGTTGGCTGACAGCCTTGCAAGTGTGGTCTATGGATCTGGTAATATAAAAGGCAATGATTACATGAAGAGCAGTAAAGCTTTTCACCACCAGTGGGACTTTGTCATGTCAGCCAACAGCATGTTCTTTCAGAATATCTTTCCTTTTAAGTAAATAAGGGCTCTAAATTTTTTTTTTCTGTGCAGAGTAATACAAGCAATTGTACCATTGTGTCTTGAGAGGGATGTAAAAACTGTTTCTTTTTCTTATGGAATCTCTTTTTCAAGTGATTGCACATTTATTTCTATTTTTCAGGAATAGAAAACTTAGAGTGCATCTTTTCAAGTTAGTTTGTGCAGGTAGTAAATAGGATTTTCTCTGATCAAGTGAGAAATTTGTGGCAGATGTAGAAATACCTGTTTATTACAGAAGTACCAATGTATAGTAATACATTCTGATTTACAGGCCACAGTACCTAAGACACACATGAAGTACTTCAAATTTTTGTACGTTTTAGCTCTCAGGTTACCACTCTATGTTATATATTTGTTGTTTAGGGTTTTTTTAATACATTGCTTAAATAAGGGGGGGTGAGGGGTGTGGTTTTTTTGAAAGGCTGTAAGATCCCTTCCTGTTTGGACTAAGTCTGGTTGTTGTATTTGAGCTGATGCTTTCTATGATTTCTTTTTTGCTAAAAGTCTCTCCCTAACAGCTGTTTGCATTTTGGGTTTTTTTTAATGTGTGTTTCTCCAGTATTTGCAAGATTAAAAATATTTTATAAGAACCTTTGGGAATACTTGTTGCTTTGTTTATTTACTTAATGATTCTCTGTGGCATCAGATGTTCTCAGTTTATTTCTGGGCATTATTAATTTTTGATAATCTATCTGGCTAATTTATTCAGGCTCATAGTGTGGAACTCCTGACTTGAGTAGAACACAGGAGGATGAGGAGGATGAGGAGCCAGTTACTGATGAGTGTTTGATTGTTACCACCATGAAGGAAACACCTTCCCAAAACACCATTCTAGATAATAATTGAATGTCTAATTCAAGATATGATGATGGCGATGTAATCTGAAAACAGCCAAACTGCTGGTAGTGGCCTTTCTTCTGTGCATTACTTTGGTTTTACAGTAGCTTATTCTAGCTCTACTTAATTAACTTTAATTTCTATATATGTGTATACCTTTAACTATTGAACATGATATTGTAACAGTTAGCTTTATTTAGTTGTATTTATTGCACATTTACTATTCATTGTGTTGCTTTCTTCCTTTAAAAAAAAGAAAAAAGGCAGCTTGGCAGCAGAAGTAAGGTTCTTTTGTTATATTGTCCTGGCTGCTCTTCTGTGAAGGGAGAGATGTGTGACTTTTGAAAGCAACTGAGCCATGAGGCCCAGAGAAGGTTTTAAGGTGGAGGTGAGGCAAGCAGAGTGGGAGAGGAACAATGAAGCTTGAAGAAAGTGAGAGAAACCATAGGCTGTAAGATTGCTGAAAGGAGCAGAGAACTTGCTTGTAGGAGTACAGAGAAATATGGAAGCTCTTTTAGGCTTCTTGAGTGGAAAACATGATTGTTCAACTCAGCCTTTGAAAGCTTTTGACTTGGATAGCCAAATCAGAGGAAAATACCTGCTGTGCAAGATGAGAGGGCCAAAATCTGTTTTTTTCAGATCTTTCCATGCAGTAGGGTTGAGTTCTGGATTCTGTATTAACTTAGTACTTCTGTGCAAGCAATTAGAAATAGAGTTCAGTAGGTTTTTTTTTTTCTTCTGGCTGTTTGGTTTTGTTTCTTCTTTTGCTATACTCACAATGGCAGAGCTGCTGATTTCCCCTGAAGGCTCTGCCTGAAATGAGGCTCCATCCTGAATCTCCACATAAAAATGGGCCAAAATTGCAACAAGACAAGAACAGCAAAAGCAATTTTTGTGGTTGACTACTTGGAATAGTGGGCTCTAAAAACATACATGGGTGTTGATGCAGAGATTGATTTTCTTTTTTCAATGTAATTGGCATCATGGACACTAGTATTTTCCTGAGACGTGGAGTCATTGGCTCATTGAACTAACTTCTGTTGCATACCTTTTAAGTGAGGGATTGGGAAGCTACAGAAACCACCAGAAAGGGGAATATTAAGTATTTAAAGTGAATAGGGGTCACTTACTTTCTACAAGCTGGGGATATTCTAATTGTGATATTTTCTGATCAAAGTCGTAATGCATCTGACAAGTTCTTTAGGATTTTCTGTTGGTTTAAATTATTTACTTGCAATTTGCTGTGTATGACTGGACACAAATAATGCTGTCTTCACCTTGCTCTGTTTTTTTTTATTTTCTGATTGCAGTGCAGAGAAAGCACATAAGTAATTTCTAGATGGCTGCATGAATGGTTTAGACATAAGTCTTCGCAAATGTACATTTGCACAAATATTTCTGAGGTGAGGTTTTTTTCCAACCCCAAAAAACCTAATTCCAAAGTTTGTATGTATGAATGTCACCTGAAAACAGAGGTAAAACATAATGGTCTCACCTGATTTGTTTAAACATACTTATTCTGAGATACAAGGTTTTTGGTTTCTTGCTGTGGTCTTCATGTCATGAAAGTTGCCATTTATTTATGTAAATATTCAAGCACTTTTCATACCACTTTGCAAAGAAAAACTACATTAAAAGTAGAATTCCTTCCTGAGGACTCTAAAGCAAAGATTACAGAAATCAAATAATAGTTTTTCTTTGTTATTGCCTACCATATAATCTGTAAGGTTATTGTTCTACTCGAAGCATGTAGGGAGAACAAGGCAGTCACTTCAGTCATGATTTTTTTCATGTCAATAACCCATTACATGCTATGACTAGCCTCCATTTGTCATTTGGATGACAACATTGTCTTTCTGAGAGTTGAAATGCCTCCCTTTCTATAGTGTTTCATGAGCACTTTCACTTGATAAAGGTAACAGAAGTTGTTGTTGATATTTCAGATAATCAGGAAGCTTTTATCTTCTTCCTTCCTCTCCTATATGTTGTGGGACAGGAAGATATAAAGAGTACGGATAAGAACATCAGGTCTGATGGGAAATATGTTTTATGACCTAGAGTTTCCTCCAAGTACAGTATCAATGCCAGGTATGGCAATAGCAAGAGTTTCAATTCTTACATTACTTTCAGTAAGTCTGCATTTTCAATAAAACTGTTGGTTGCAGATAAAAGCATTGGATTGTTGGGAACTTGAAATAATACCAGTTCTTTCATTTTCTCTCGATCCTGAATTCCTGACTATGTATGCATCCTAATGGACTAATTTCAGAGGTAGGGGAAGGTATTATTTAAAGTCCAACCTGTTTGCAAAAAGTTCGTCAACACTCTTAGGAAGGTGTGTTTTCCCCTATGTAATAAGTTTTGAGAGAATAAAGGTGTGGATTTAATCTGGCCTTTTCCTTTTGTCTCGTCTTTTGGGATCTTAAACCTAGCACTAGTTTATTTTCTTTCGTATACTAGAGGCAGTGGCAGATATCTTATTCTTGCAGACCTCAAGAGAAGTTATATACCAGCTGGAAAACCTGTTGCTGAGCTTTTTTTTGAAGTTTTTGTTAACTGTTTTAATTTGGTGTGACTTTTAGAGTCTGTGGTGTTGTTACACCGCTGCAACCTTTTATACTCGTAGGATTATATGGGAGACTGCCAGAAGCCTTGCCAATGTCCAGCTCTTGTCCATGGAGTTCACAGTCATATCACACAGAAGGCATTCAGGTTAGCTGAATACAATTTGCTCTTGGTAAATCCAGGTGATGTCCACATCATCTTCCTCACTTATTGCCTTCTCTCTTCAAGTATGAAAGGTCTGGCCTCTCAGTGGCCAATTCCTGAACTTGACCTCACTTTGACAGTGGGAAATATTTGCCATTTCCTACTCTAATAAAGAAGTGGGTGTAATTTCTCCCCTGCACCTGCTCTTAGGTGCACCTGGCTATTATCTTCCTAAGACTACTCCCAAGGCAAGCTGTCTGCAGTTAGGCTGACTGTAACTTTGCTTGAGAGATTTCAGAACATATTTGTGGCTAATTCTTTTTGTAGTAGAGAAAAGAGTATCTAACAGTAAACGTACTACTTTGAGAATCCAAATGTTGGCCCAGTTTCCTCATATGCCAGAAGATTCTTCTGTTGCAAAGTTAGCTTTGCTTAGCTTCCCTGAATTTTCCAGGAAAATGGCTAGTCTTTGCAAGAGCGATGGAAATGAGCAGAGAAAGTATTACTCAATTTTCACTTTATTATGCTTTTATATTCAGTTTCTAGATTCAGTCTCTTGAAGTTGGCCTACTGTAAAGAAATGTTTTGGGCATAGACAGGGAATAAAATCTCAGGACAGGATCTCAAGACTACTCCTTTTAAAGATAGAGTGGAAACAGGTTTTGTGTTTTTCTTGTGACCTTGGACAAGGTACCATACTCTTACTGCAACTTGTTTCTCTCTAAGGGACTAATAGCATTACTCAGCTTTCTATAAGGGTTCTGGGGATGTATTCAGTAAAGATGATAAAATATACATGTAGACAAGTTATAAACCATGTGAATAGCCACCAGCTCACCAGAATAGATGGTACACTGGAAATTTTAGATGCAATTCTAAGCATGTCTCCTCTGCGGGTTAATAGTGAAATGGGGTTAGCCACATTTCTTGTTTTGCTGCTGGTGGTCTTGTGACCAGAGGCTAAGATGATCAACTTGCTGACTTTTATCGAAAATTTAATTAGTTTTCTTCCCAAATGGAATTGCTTGCTTTCTTTCAGATAAGTGAAATGATAGCATTCATGTTGTTGAAGAGTGAGCAAATTTGGTGAAAAGAAGGGAGCAGGAATGTGAGAATAGGAGAAGAACTGACCATAAACCTCCCTTTTGATGGTTGGTGTACTCAGGTTGGTTGAAATGCAAATCAATTTGGCATCTTTAGAGATGTGTTTGACTACATCTTGGCCTCACACAGAGTATGCTTTTTAGGTCTGTCTTATTTTTCAGTGTAGAAACCTGGATGGATGGCTGTGGCAAGCTGTTGCAATACACAATGATATTTGAGGACACATTACTTCAATTAGTTGTTAAACAGTTAGCTTTCTTAAAGTGAAATTTGATTTACCCTAATCCAAAGCATAAAAGGCAAAATATTTCCCAAAATAACGGGACAAGGTTATTTTTGTAGATCTGCCTGCTGACTTTTGAGGTAGGGCTCTGATGTGCTTGGGAATTTACAAGATGTGTCCTCACTGCATTGCGGAACTTGGGGCTAAGAGCAAATTGAAGCATATAATTGTGTTCTGACAGGTGGAAACTTCAATGCTATCATAGTACATTTTAGCATTTTGCTAGGGCTCCTTCTTAGGCTTATTTATCTGAACAAGGGCTTTTGTTCGACTTCAGGGTAAAGGACAGTCTAGGTCCTAGGATTGAAAGGCAATATTAATATGAACAATTCTTAATAACAGCTGCTTCAGAGAGCCTTAATATGACAGTATGCAAGTTCAGATTTCTTCTCTTCTAGCATACTGATTTAGCTATTGTTTCCTTTCAGGAAGGGTGAAACTTTGAGGCATGTGTTATTAGACTTTTTTGATTAAACTTGCATTGCTAGTACAAATTCATATTACTCACCAGTCACTTCAATTCCCACATAAAGGGCTTCTTATCTGTCTCCTTTGAGGAGTGCACTTATTAAAACACAGGCACACAGGACCCACAGGCTCCGATAACTTTTATAGCATTTATTTGTATTTGCATACTGTGTGTGGCCATAGCTTCACACAGCTAGGACAGCTTTACCTCAGATACATGGACAAACAGTGCAAGATGTTGCTGGACACCACTGATAAGTCTGTGTCCATTGTCTTTGCATCTGCTTCTCTTCAGACATTTTTACATACTGATAAATTCCCTTAACTGTCTTCTTCGTGGCCCTTTGCTTGACTCTCTCCAGTAGCCCCATATTTCTGTTGTACTGGGGAGCCCAGGAGTGGACACAGCACTGCAGCTGTGGCCTCACCAGGGCTGAGTAGAGGGGGAAAGATCCTCTCTCTTGACCTGCCAGCAGTGCTCCTCCTGATGTAGCCCAGGATACTGCTGGTCCTGTTTGCCAGAAGGGCATCTTGGTGTCTATCAGCATCCCCAGAGCCTCTTCTGCAAAGTGGCTTTCCAGCTGCCTGCCCCCAGCAGATACTGACACAGGAACTGCTGAGGTTGTCCCTCTTCAGGCACAGGAATTTGCAGTTCCTTTTGTTGAACTTCTTGAGTTTCCTCCAGGCTGTCAGTGTTCCTCTGGATGGCAGCACAGCCCTCAGGCATATCAGCCACTCCTCCCAGTTCTGTATCATCTGCAGACTTACTGAGGCATACTCTGCCCTGTTATCCATCATCACTCTCTGGGCCTGACCCTTCAGCCAGTTTTCAGTCCTCACTGTCCGCTCATCCAGCCCATATTTAATCAGATTTCCTATGAGGATCTTGCAGGAGACTGTGAAAGATCAAGCACCAAACCATGTTTGTTCTTGAACAGATCTGTAAAATGGAAACAAATTATTAGCTCATTTCATTTTTCTCAAGTCATTGGAGCAATTTAAACCAACAGGTGGTCTTTGAGAGATAGTTATTAAAATATTTAATTACATTTCTCTGTAATTTTATAAAATACATTTTTTTCATTAAATTGTAAGCTACATATGCAAACAGTGTGGCACAGAAACGTATTAACTATTAAGCTGTTGCACTGATAAAAGATCAGTGCAACAGCTGATTAAACTCAACAAAAATACATGTAATAGGTGTATTTTCTGAGAATATAAAGGTTGCTTTGCTGCAAAATGGAGAAGAAGAAAAATTTCATAATAAAATAATGTAGATACTTTCTGTCAACTTTTACAAGCGTGTGTGTTTTATAGTTGGATTGCTGGAAGCATGCCCATGAAATATGTCACTCTTTTAAGAAAATCCTAAAAAACAAGACTGAAAGGAAGATTGGGAGTCACATAGTCCATGCTTATGCCTCTGGCATGCATTAGCTATAACTAAGTGTAATACTGAATGATGGATAAAATTATATTTTATCATCAGTGTAAAGACTTAATCATCAGGTTAAAGACTTAAAATAGTGGTTTCTTGTAAAAATATTTAGAACTTGGTATTCTTGCATTTTTGCCAGAGTTATGACTGATGTAGTTAATCTTCTTCATTACAGTTCATATTAAAATTGTGATATTTTGTTCTTTGCTTACAAAATTACCAAGTCCCTGTAGGTTATAATACATTTATTATTACTTTTTATGTTTGGTTTTATTGTTTTATCTTGAAATAAGCTGAAGCTCTTCAGTTCAAAGAAACTGCTGCCTCTTGCACGCAAATGTAGCCTGCAGTATAATTGTATTAGGATTTTGAAATAAAGCAGGTGTGCAAATTGTTTCTCAGGAAATAAAGTAAGCTCATTCTTACTGTTAATGTGTTTTTCTGTTACCTTGTCTTATATTCCAGTCTGCCTGTGCCTGCTTATTTCTGTCGGACATAATCCAAAGCCATTGAAAACTCTGCTAATTCCAATGAACTTGAGATCAAGGCCTTAAAATTCTCAATTTTAAACTCTGTGGGAAGAAATGTTGATGGCTTATGTAGTGCTGATTACTGTGGAGCCTTTGTCTTGAGGGCTTTAGGCTGTGTTTCATTTCTAAGATTGTATTCAGCACAGACACTGATTTGGTCTTTAATTTGTCATAGTTTGAAATGGAGTCCTTCTTTTTGCAAGTGTGTTGCATTACAGTCAGGGTTTGGGGCTTTGGTAGTGGTGTGCTTTTTGCTTTTGTTTGCTGGTTTGTTTTCTTGCTATTTGAAAATGAATGAGTAACCCTGTTCTTAAAGTATACTCTCCCCCCCTCTATCAAAATACTTTAATAATAACAGAAAGCCACGGAAACACTTTAATAATAACAGAAAGCCATGTTTTACATGAGGCTGTAAACAAGAAACCTGGCATAATTACCTCTTTTTCAGAAAATGAATGTTACCTTTATTTCATTTTTTAAAAATGGTGCAAGTAGGGCATATAGTTTTAAGTACTTTTATACTTCTGTGAGTCTGTATGCTAAAGCAAGCAAGTACCAGTTTGTGATTTTAAAAAATAAAATTTAAAAAAATAACAAGATTACCTGTCCTGCCTGTCTAACACCTACCTTAAGCTCTTCAGGTGATTTATAACCTGTTTGCATTCTGCACTGTTTGCTGTCTGGAGTCCCAGTGTTTCCAGTTCCTATGGGTTTGGAGTACTGCAGGATAGGGGGTCATGATGCAGTAGGTGAGGGACAGTATAAATCAGGCAGTATTCAAAGAACCTTTGTGGTGGCTGCACTCCTGTTCTTCAGAGAGATAATTGTGTTTATTCAATTTTTCAGAAAACTGAATCATTCAGTCATTTTTTAGTAAGATGAAATTTGAAAAAGCAGCTTGGTAAAAATGTATTGTTATCAATCAGCAATTGTAGTTTTTGTCTAAGTAAAAAAAGGTAGATACTAGGTAAAAATGCATGAATACAGTAATTCAAAGAATGATTGACTGTCTTGAGTTACAGACTGCAACAAATATGCTTTGCTTACAAAGTGTATCAGACAACACTTGTTTTATCTGTTTTAACACCTGTCTTATCAAACTTCTATTACAGAAAGGGTGTTTTTTCACTTTGGTTGTTGGGATTTTTTCATTGAAGACTAGTGATCTGTTTCACACCTCTGTGCAGGCACATATGCCAGTTAAAACAAAAACCATTCTTGTCTCATTTGATAATGCTGTCAGGCTACTTCAGGTTACAGGCTTCCTTATTCTTCCCTGATTTTTAAGGCTACATTTTCACTTTTTTTTTTTTTTTTTTTTTTTTTTTTTTTTTTTTTTTTTTTTTTTTTTTTTTTTTTTTTTTT
>VZRH01003888.1:2741-117907 GCA_013397555.1 Urocynchramus pylzowi
TCAAAATAAAAAAGATTGTGGAAATAGAAAATTTTTTTTTTTTTTTTTTTTTTTTCAGATCTCAGACTGATGTTACATGTCAGTAATTTAATAAAAAGATAACAAAAATGATATTTTTTGACTCAGTGAACATGGAACTTAATTACACCCCTGCCATGGACATCTGAATATTATGAATAGACAGTGTCTGATTTAGAAAAAAATAAAGAATGATCACAGTTTAAAGAAACATATGACCATAAACACTTTGCTGATGGACCACAGCCTATTCATTGGCTGAAATGAAGCAGGTAGACAGGGCATATGAAAAATTTTTTTGTGGTTCAAACATTTATTTTCTAAAGTGATGCTGACAGATGGTGAACTCATCAACTTAGATATTGTACCGTAGATAAGGGCACATAACTTGCTTCATTTCTCTGAGGAATCATCATCCAAGGGGATTTTCCCCTACATCTAGGAAAATGTGGCTACCTTTTTCACAATATTTTTGCAGCATCATTGTTAGGCCTGATCAGCTGGCATGGAGGGTGAATTATCAGCAGCAAGGTGACTGGCCAGGGTAATTTGCTTAAGTGGATTTTGATCTACAAGATATTTTGAAGATCTATTTCAGCTCTGTTTGTCAAACACGGCCTTTAAATAGTGCTAAACAATTTTTCAGGCTGTGGGTCACATGAAAAAAGTACTTTCTGGTGTCTGTGCTGGGCCATATGCTCTTTATTCTCTCCCTCACTTTCTCTATCACCTCTCATCAGTTTCACATGAGCTACATTCAAGGCCCACAGGATACTTTTCACAGAATCTTGAGGCCTGGTTCAGTAAGAATGATGAATATAACACACCTGGGATGAATTTTCCAGTTTGGATAAAAATGTGTTGTGCACACAAATCCAATGAGAAGGTGTTCCCCCTATGCCCCGAAAAACCTTCACTAGTACTGCTGCTCTACATAAACTATATTTTAGTGTGAAATAAAAACTTTCTCTGAGAGTGTTTGAGAGATTTGTATGAAGCACAGATATTTTATATATATAATTTTGAATATCAGAGGAAAAAGGAAATTGCAAGAATTTTTTTAATTTTACTGGTTTTAATTTTAAATTTCATTCACTTTTTTCAAAAAAGTGTCAAGCTCAAATGCCCATCAACATATTTTAGTAATCTGTAAGTTGTTATTAATATAAAATTGTGTTTCAAATCAAAATAATTCCAAAACTTTCCTCAAATTTTATATGCCTAGATTTATTATTTATGACATATATTAGATAAAAGGAAGAAATTTTTTACTGTGGGGGTGGTGGAACACTGGAACAGGTTACCCAGAGAAGTTGTGGATGCCTAATCCCTGAATGTCTTCAAGGTCGGGTTGGATGGGGCTTCGAGCAACCACAAATGAGACTCTTGATGGTAGAGAGAAAAAATTTGAATATAGAAGAAACTCAGATTAAAGTATAGGAGCAAGTTTTCTTTCAGCTGTTGGTGTAAATTCAAAGTTGTACAAAATTGCATTTACCTGTGATTTTCACTACTGTAACAGAAAATTAATGAAAACTATGCAGAAGATATCAAATTTTAAAATAGATAAGAATTACAACATAAAATACATGGGGTGGATTTCAACATGGGACACTGTTTCAGTCTTTTCCAAGATGTTAATGATCTGCTATGCTGATCTCTGTGTGTGCCAGGGTGTGTGTGGAAGGGGGTGCATGTGAAGGGGAGTGTGTATGTTTGCTTAACTATTGAATTATTTGAAAGTTACTTTATTCAAAAACTTGAGAATAATAAACCCTGCTTTTATTATTGTTTTGCACAGAAAGCTTATTGCACCAAGGACTTCAGTCGACTTAAATACAAGCTGGTCAGCTCAATATCCCCAAATCAATTTGTCTTAGTGGGAAATTAGCAAAGTCTGTCCTAGAGTGAATGGAATCACTCCTGTTCAGGTTAATAGACATTGCTTCCCCTCACACATTATTTTGGATTAATTTGGCATATTGATACATTTATTAAGCAATTATAAAAACCCATATTTTTGCTTCCAGAAATTCAAGCCCCACTGAAGAGAGTGGGGTTTATCAGATTAAAGGGAGAGGTCTGCATCATAGCTAGCTGTTCTCAGCTTTTGTTTATAGTTAGTGAAAGAAAACAGACAGTTGCAATGTGTGATTCTTCTAAGATATCTATTTAAGATGAGACAAACCACAGCCTAAAAATTCCTGTTTCTCTGTATTGATTATATATAAATCCTTGTGTCAATACGTCAAAGAGACAAGCAGACTGCCTGTGTCTGAAGTTCGATGAGAAGTTGAAGGCTTTTCACTAATTACTATGCTTTGGAATAAGCCATTTGCTTTCTCTGAGCAGAAATTCCTTTGGATTCTTTATAATCTCTGTTTTCCTATTGTTTTAAACTCAGTTTGGATTAAAAAACCTCAACAAAAAAACCCACCTTGCTCACCTATTTTAGACTCAAAGTCAGCTTAGATTAAAGTAGTCTGAATTTTAAAAATTTCTTCTTTCCTTTCCCCTTCTTTGTCTACCAAATATGCAATTTTACCCTTTTAACTATAAATTTTTAAATTATCTGCTCTTTGAAAGAAATTACAAATACATATTTGAAAATCCATTTCACTGTTATTACTGAGTACTTTGTATCATATATGAAAATGCTACGGATCAAGAAGATTGTTCACTGAAATATCTTAAAATAATGAATCACACATTACATTTGTTTTTCCTTTAGAAATGAAACAATATTTTAATAGTAATTCTATAAATTAATTCAGATCTAAATATATACAGTACACCACACATGTATAAATGCAATTCTTTTGTTAATTAACATATCATACATTTTTGAGTTGAGACCAGCATTAGTTTCAAATTAAATACATCGTAAAAATGATTTGTCTAGTGTTCTATAAATTCTTTAATAACGCTCCTTAATTGGATATTTTAAAATGATATTTTTAAGCTTTGACTCTTCACCCTGGAAAAGAGAAGGCTATGGGGGAGGAGATCAATGTATTTAAATATCTGAAGCAGGGGCAGAGTAAACAGGATGGAGCTGGGGGTCTTTTCAGCAGCACCCAGTAACAGGACCAGAGGCAGAAACTGAAACACAGGAGGTTCCCTCTGAGCATCAGGAAACCCTTCTATACAGCAAAAATTTTATCTTCTTGATTTCTATTCATATTCTGCAATAGTCCTATGAAAAGAGCGTTTATTAATATCAGTGGGAGCCCTGTATACAGGGCAGCTGGAGAATATACCATTAAGAACTGCAGTGCAGATTGGAGGAAGGAATTTTATCCCTTGTTAAGGTCTATGCTGCAGCATTTCTCATCATTTAAAAGAAACTTTCATGTAAAATTATTTTAGTCTTGTCCTGATTTTTGTCATTGTCTAATTTTTATCAATGCATTCAATTTATCCCTTTCTCTCCACAATTTCATTTTTCTTGCACTCTTCTAATGATCAGCTTTTTTCTGTTCTCAATCACACTCGAAGCTGCAGACCAATAAATAGTGGTCAATCATCTTTGATCACACTTGAAAAAAAAAAAAACAAACTTAAAGCTCTTCTATATCACTGATTCTCATAAATCTCATGTTTAAATTTATTTTTTATGTATTGCTGCACTTGCTAGTCATATTTTTGGATTATGGTATAGCCTTAAATATATATTATTATAAAAAATGCATGTTATCTATTCTAATGAAGTTTAAAAATGTTGTAGAGAAGAAATATGCTAAAATAACCTGTACATAATAGACTGTTCAAACCAGAAAAATAACCTGTTCATCATCCTAGTCTATTTAAAGCTAATTTCATATTGTTAACTGAGGAAAGGAGAAAAAATTCTCATTTCATCATCATTTTAAGGATTTAATAGAATTATAATTTGTAAATTAGAGCAAAATTTGGCTCTGAAAAGTATCAGAGCAGCAGAGAGAGAATTAGAAGTGAACCCGTAGGAAAAAAATAAAAGGTTTAAATAAGACACTCATAGGTTTAAAACTCCAACTTATGCAATTATGTTACATTCTTAGCTGTTAAGACTGCAAAAGAAACTAAAACTGACTTAAGGAAATTTAAGTCTTTAAAAAAACTGGGGTCTGTATTTCATAAGTCTTCTGTAAGAAAATCAAAAATGAGAATTAAAATAAGTCTTGAGGCTAGTGAGAGATCTTCGGAAGGTGTTTAGAATCTCAGTGTTATAGTAGTAATCTGAGACCACAAACTGAGGGAAAGACTGCTAAGAATCTGATTTAAAGTTAGAGAAAGTATTTTGTTTTTTCTAAGATAAAAAATTATATCAAATCTTCATCATGCATCCAGAAGAAAAAGAAAATTAAACAGAAAGAGATCTCACAACAAAAACATACCTAAACAGCCACAAATAATGTCTCTAAGAAAAAATTTGTTTTGCAAGAACCCACAAAGAAGGAGTGGAACTATCAAAGAAGAAATAAAATATAAACACCTATTTTATAGTGAAGATCTTTCATGGGTAAATGCTGAAGCTGTAGCTTAATCTAATGAGATTGTTTTAAACATAAGTGGAATTTTTAGTGTTAGTAAAATGGATCCTAGCAAAATAGAAAAGGAAATGTCAAAAAACTATGCTAAAGTTTTAGAAGAAAGAAAGGATTATTTGAGCATAAGAAGAGTTCAGATGATACAGTGAGGAAATTATTCTGTCTCAAAATACTAAAAATTTGTAGAATAAATATACCAAAACACAATTAAGAAGTTTATGCTTCCCAGACATCTCCTCAGTAGGAATTAGTAAAGAAATGATTGATCATGGTGAAGTGCTTAGAATATATAGTTTTATTGCAGTACCTAAAACATATGTACATTTCTTACAAATATTTATTAAGCTTGCTGAAAAGAACATTTTATATTCAAATGGAGCTTCTGAGGAGAATAAACCATTACCTTTTCTCTTAATTTTTTGCCTCTCTGTATCTTTGAAAGCAGAAGCAAAATCTAAGCATTTTGAATATAAAATCTTTTTAAAAATTACTTGTTTTGGTTTTGCTGTTTATGAGCCAATTAAGTACTAATTTGTCTTCATTAAAAAAAAAAAAAGTGCATTTAAAATATCAAAGCAGATTAAGAATTCTGGTTAGGTAAAATCTCTTCCGAAGCTTATATTGTCTAGTATTAATTAAATTGCTTAATATGAAATATATTATACTTTTAATGTAAGAACAAAACTATAAACTGAAGACTTGAAAAAAAACATATAAAAATTATTCCCTTCAGTCTGGAAGACTAGTGAATGATTAGACTGATGAGCGTGGACAGCTCTGGATAGATGCATGTTGTTATACAGTGTTTTTTAAGTCCTCTAAACCAACTTGGCATAAATCAGCTTGATTACAGTAGCCAAATAAATATTAGCATGAGCAGGTCAATATATTTGAGGTCACAGGCTTTACCTGCTGCAGATTGTCAGATGCTCATCCTGCTGGCACAACAAAGCAGCCAAACATAGGAAGCCATGTCTAGAATACAATATTTTAACACATCTAAGCCTAAGTTTACATTCTTTGCCTCTTAGCAAAGACTGTCAGCCTGAATACAATGACAGTGTCATTATTTTTAGTATATTCATAGCACTACTTCTAGCAATTCATGAAGACATTTTTGTCAAATACAGTTTATGTCATTCATTCTTGCTTATAGGCAACATTAACGAACAGCAGGCTGATGCAAAGCATGTAAACAGGATAATATGCATTCATGTAACATCTTTCTTTTCATATCATGAATAATACTCTACTAAATCTTCAGAAGAATCAGACTGAATTAGATAATATCAATCCAAAGTAAACTGAGCCAATTAAATCAGAAAAGTCTGAGGCTATGGAACAAACCAATGGCAGAGAAAATTAGAGCTTAGGAGCTTTGAATTTGAATAAACCATCCCTCAGCAACAGTGTAGGTGGTTCTGTTAGAAAGATTTTATGAAATTTCTTTACTGTGAAGGTTGTGAGACACTGTAACAGGTTGCCCAGAAAAGCTGTGGATGCCCCATTTCTATGAGTCTTCCAGGCCACATTGGATGGGGCTTTGAGCAACCTGGTCTAGTGGAAAGTTTTCCAGACATGGCAGAAGGGTTGGAACTAGGTCACCATTAAGGTGTCCCTTCCAACAGAAACCTTTCCGTGATTCTATGGATCATTTTGCAAGAGAGGACGATGTTTTACAAATATTGAAATAAGAGAAAGGTCTGCTAGGTAGAATTATTTCACTTTAAAGGTCAAACACAAGGACAGCAGGCAATCTCTGAACAGAAAAGAAAGGTTATTGAATAATAATGTTGTGAATACAAAGTACTAGTTCTGTTATAATGGCAGCTATATCAGAGAAGTAGATGAGGCTGCTAGATCTGCTTTTCTCATCCTTGAGAAAAGGATACTATAGAGTCTGAACAGAAGAATATTTAGTCGTTTCCAACAGCATAGAAAAACATATGCTTTTCCAAGGTGACCCCAGGATCCATGGCAACATGGGCAGTTCAGTCTCTGTGTGATGTGTTTCTATGTGGATAGAAAATGACATGAGCTTATCTGCCACATTCAGACTCTTGAAAGGACAGATTTCAGCTTTCATGGTTGCAGCCCATAGAGACAATAACACAACACACAGAGGTAGATTTGGTGTGTATGGTGTTGGTTTGGTCTTCTGTGCATGCCCCATGCATTCAAAAACCCATTCAAAGACCTTGTGTCTGATTGTTGACATAGACTTCAAAGCAAAAGAATCTCTTTTCTCAGTTTGGCATGCACTCTGTCCTCTTAAATATGCAGAAAAAAAGATTCTTGCATATTTACATAATGTCCTCTTCTTCATGATTTTCCTGCTAGCATAGATTTTGGCAACTAATTTCTATAAAGGCAGCACATCCATTCTAAACTTATTATTTTCAGTAAGTAGTAACAATAGCTTCATAAAATCAGTGACTAGTCTGGGTTGTAAGGGACCTTTAAAAATCATCTAGTCCTGTGCCCCTACAGTGAAAAGGGACATCTTCAACTTAATCAGGTTGCTCAAAAGACCTGTCCACCCTGCATGTTTCCAGGGATGGGGCGTCTACCAACTCTCTGGGAAAACCGTTGCCATGTTTTAGCTCTTCAATTTAAAAAAATTTTCTCCTTACATCTACTCTAAATCTATTCTCTTTTAGTCTAAAACCATTATCCCTTGGCCTGTCACTACAGGCCCTGCTAAAATAGTCTGTCCCTGTCTTTCTTACAGTCACTGTTTAAATATTGAAAGGCTGAAATGAAGTCTCCCTGAAACCTCCTCCAGGCTGAACAACCCCAACTATCTCAGCCACTCCTCATAGGAGAGGTGTTCCAATCCTCTGATCACTCTTGTGGTCCTCCTATAGACACACTCCAAGAGGTCCAAGAGGCCTTTCCTGCACTGAGGACTCATGGGCTGGATATAACATCAAGGTAGAATCTCACAGGAGCAGATAGCTGCTTACTTCAAGCTGCTGGTCACACTCCCTTTTAACAGTGTTGCACTGTTGTTATGCCTTTGATATAAAAATAGATAAATCTTTGGAATTAATAAGACTTATGTTACTATCGATCTCTATTTTCCTTAAAATTTTATTTTACATAATTAGTTAAAAATGGGTCACTGAGTTTGCGTTTGAAATTCTTATAGAGCTGCATAGATCTGTTAATTTATTAGATTTTTTTTCACTAAAGAAGAGGAGAAATCTGGATGCAGAGGATGAATTCACCAATCACAATGATACAAAACAGGAAACAAATCCCCAATAGACTCTTCAGGACTCAATCCCCAATAGATGCTTCAGGACTCAATGGTTCCAGCAAAATTAATTAAGGTTGAGTTGCACAAGCTAAAAAAAAATCACAAACACCTGGAAAATTATTTTTCAACACATATTATATTATCCATTAAATTATGTATCTTATATTTAAACAGTAAATACTTTTAAAGTTATTGTTAAAGTAAGACAGAAGGCAGATTTTGAAAATGATTGACAGACAAATACCTGTACATCTGGAAGAAATATATATTCATTTGTTAATTATTTTGTATTAGCTGATGATGCAATTTTGTTTATTATTTTCTTTATTTGACTTTTTGATTATAAAGTATATAGATATTATTTTATTTAATGAAATATTCTCCTTCACATATCTTTGCTACAGAAACCAAACTCAATTCTTCCTCAGCACAACCACAACCCAAATATATTTTAACTTGGCTTTAAGTAAAACAAGTAGTTGATTTTGAATGTGTCAAAAAGGAAAGAGATTTTTTTTCCTGTTTGGTTCAGCTCTAAATTGTAGTCATTCATTATGCATACTATAAATATAAAAGTGGAACCCAGCAGTAGTAGGGACAAAATTAAATTGCAGGTTGCCATGTGTGGTTCTGTTTATAGCTGCATTCATATTGATTACATGTAATTTTTATAGCAGACCTCTTTTAACTATATAGGTGAAGATGGCAGTTAGGTGTTTGCTGGTTTTTTTATGTTGCTATGAGATATCCAGGGTATTAATGTTTTCATAGCATTTTTTCCATTCTCTTACCCTTTTATCCTTCAGATTAAGTGCTAAACATTTCTGATTCATTCCACAGCACTTGAAAAGTGCATGTGAGCTTTTGTTTTTCCCTAGTAGTTTACAATATATCTAAAAATGTGCTCATATGAATAATAGTTTAAAAAAAAAAAAAAAACACTATTTTGGGAATGGTTGCCAAAAGACTTTTTTGCCCCTAGATAATATGGAACCAGTAGTACAATATCACAGTTCTTAGATAAACTGATTAGTAAACTTAATACCTTACTCATGATGAGGACAGAGTCAGAGGAGAATCATGTCTACTTGCATGTGTTCTTTTTGAAGCTGAATCTTTATTACTTGTGTCCTCATTGAAATTAGCCATTACAGGTATTTTTCATTGTCACTTGTATTCATCAAGTCCACTTTTATTGTCAGCTCAGGTGTCAGCCCCATTTTAGATATTTTCAAGGTCCTGTGTCAAATCCACACATATAACCTACGCTGTTTTTTTGAAGCAGTGTAACTTACAAAATAAAACCACAAAAAGATAAAATCCAGAGGGAAAGATAGCTAAGACAATTTTAAGGCATTCAGATATTTGTAGCATTTCCAATTCAGCTGGAAAATATGTGTCGTTCGTGTGTGTGTTTTTGTGTGCATGCACTCTGCAAAACTTTTAATGACAATTATTTATTTCTACACTATTTATACTACAAAAATATAAATTCAAAGCAGTGCTGAAACAAATAAGTATTTCATAGGAATGTAGATGCAAAATAAAAAAAAGCTTAGGTCTGTGAAGTCCACTAGGAGAATTTTTTCTCTGTCTAATTTATCTGGGAAACACCCAAATATTGAATCATTGGTTTTACAGAGAAATTTAGAGCATGTGAAAGTGTGCTTTGTTTCCTAATAGCACAGATCTCTTGGAATGATCTGCAACTTTTATTAAGAAGATTTTTGCAAATATGCAAAGAAATATCTTTTTTCAATGCCTCAGTCAAAACTGTGACTCTAAGTATACATATATATTACTCGTAGCTAGGTCCCTCTGGTTGTTTTAATCCTTTGTCTCAGCAAATAAAAGAGACACTGTTAGGGATATTCTGAACCCAAAATCTCTCATTTTCCATAGGTTAATATAATTTATGGACAGGTATTCTCTAGATACAGGTTTTGGATTTTGGGTTTTTTCACATTGCTGGCAGTGAATTTCTAATCTACTGGAAATACTGTATTTAAGGCCCAGCATCTGTTTCTTCTGATATATTTGTATGTTTTGCCATTGATATCAAGACTGGATACCTAACAGGCATATCTTCTTCATGGAAATGGTGAAAGACCTGGATGCTTTCTTTCCCTCAGTCTTTTTTAGTGAGACCAGTCTTTGGGAATCCCAGGTACCAAAAACCAAGGGGAAGTGCTGGAGCAAAGCAGGTGTACTCTTCCTGGAAGATGATTTTCCCTGATATGATCCAACAATAATCTTTCCTGGCACAATTTGAGGCTATTTCTCCCCTGAGCATCTTTTTTTCCAGGGTGAAGGGCACCAGATCCCTCAGTTGCTCTTAAGGCTGATGCTCCACACCCTTCATCACCTTTGTTACCCTTCTCTGGACACACTGCAGCATCAATACCTCAAAAGTGCTCTGCTAAGTCCTGCTGGCCACACCATTACTGATGCAGGCAGGCTTCCATTGACCTTCTTGTCCACTTGGGCACATGCTGGCTCATGTTCAGCAGTTCTCCAACAGCCCCCCCAGGCCCTTTTCTGCTGGGTAGATTTCCAGCCACTATTCCACAGGTCCTGCAGTGGGTTGTTGTGACCAAATTGCAGGACACAGCACTTTGCTTCACTGAATGTCATGTAATTGGCCTCAGCCAATTGATCCAGACTCTCTTGATCCCTCTGTAGTGTCTTCCTACCCTCCAGCAGATCAACATTCATGCCCAGCTCTGTGTCATCTGCAAATTGACAGAGAGTGCACCTGATCCTCTCTTCCAGGTCATTGATAAATGGACTGGCCACAGTGATGTCAGCTTTTCTCATTGAAATTGAAGTCAAGCAAGGAGCATTCCCTGAAGATTAAATCAAGGCCTAACATTCAGTGCTCTAAATGGCAAGTGTACCTGTAGTTTTGTAAGAAGTTCCTCTGCAAAAAGCTGGGGTTTTTATTTTGTGATACTGTGCCTTTGCACATTGTGTTTCACAGTCTGATGTAAAGTACTGAAAAGTTGTTTTTGTGACAGGTAGGCAGCTGGAAGCAGACAAGGAAATCAGCCCTACCGAACATTAATTTATGCTGGTTAGTCACACTTTAACAAGGCAGCAAGTAAACATAAGAAAATATTCAAACAAAGAAACTGGTCTAATAAAAGCATTACCAAAGCACTGTGAACCATAACAGATGTGCTAATGTCTTGCATGTATTTGTCTCCTGGCTAGTTTTTGCTAATAATGCATCTATTCTGAACTGTGTATTATTTTGTTTTACAGCATTTCAATAGAAGCTTGTGCGAGGCTTACGATGAGAAATGGGTAGTAAACAAGTACAGCCAACAGGTCAACAGACAGAGAACTGAAAACAGGAACCAGTTCTTTGTTGTGAACAGTAGAAATTTAAAAAAAATATGTAAATAAACATAAAAACTCAAAAGAGGAAGGAAAAAGGTCTAAGCCAGTAACAAGACATGGATACATACACACAACAAGAGATTACATAAATTCAATTACATAAATTCACAATAATTATTGTGAATTACATAATTACATAAATTACATAAATTCACAAATAGTGAACCTACCAGAGACAAAATTAATTGGCTAAGTACAACCCTCAAAAAGTCTGCATATAAATTTCACATATCATTTCTACAGGGATAAATTTGGGGCCAGGTTCTAAAATCAAATTTAAAAGGTCAGAGGCAGCATAAATAGCTATCATCTCTTCCTCTCACTTCATCCTTACGTTCTTGTTTTATTTGTTCCCTCTTGGCTCTTCTAGCCTTGAGGTGAACCATGATATAAGTCAAAAGAAATATTTTTGTCTTCATATTTTCTACCATTGTTTCTTTCCCTGAAGGTAAAGGCAATATAAAGTAAATTTTTCAGGAGCTATTGGGAAAGTAAAGAATCCAAAAAAGCCACTCACCATTTTTACCGATTTAGAATGTAAGGAACATGCACAAAATCTCTAAAATCACTGTTACTGCTGTTGGTAAGTCAGTTAAATCTGACTAAGGGCTTATAACTGTCCTCTAAATAGCCTTAGCATGTGGATCAAAGAATTTGTAGGCTTATGTAAAAATCTGACTACTATTCCTGAAAAGATCTACTTCGGGATTCCCTCTCGCAGGATCGTATTCCATCTCATTAAAAGCTTCTAATAGAATTATAGAGTAATATCGAATCTCTTTCTTATGTTAAGTCCATTGACAATTTTGCTGATGGTCTGACTTCTATTCCTCCACAACTTTTGGAATTTTTTTTTTTTTTTTTGGCAGTCATGCATTGTTTAGGTTTTCATATCTGATGCACAAATATCTTGACAGGGAAGGACATGAAATGAGTTCCCATTCCACCAAATTACTGCTGCAGTGCAAGGGCACTCTAAATTTCTCCTCATATTTTGGAGTAACAGATCATGCTCAATTAACTGTAAAAGCTATGAAAGAGGAATTTTTTTTTTCCCAAAGGACGTACATTAGGTTAATTTCTTGCATTAAACCATTGCTTGTGAAATGCAAACTAATACCTGGTGCTGAGAATGATGCAGTGGATCCTCTTCTGCTTTGCAGCCAAAAACAATTATCAAAGACAGCAAAAAATCCCTGACGTAGCTTACCCACATCTGTTAAAACAGATGTTGAAATTGAAATTCTCCTGAATTCTCAGATTCTGGCCTTTCATCAAGAAGTTTCTCTGGTTATTTCCTGGAAAAATAATAAATGTGTCCTTAGCACCTAGCACACCTTTGACTAAGGGGCTGTTCCTCACTCTTGGAAAATTTTCATGGCCTGAACTTGATCTTGTTAGTTGGATTTGGCAGGTTAAAAGAAATTGGTTAAAGGGTTTTTTGACAAAAATCAGAACACAATGAGGATGCGTATTCAGATTGCTTTGGGTCCACTGATACAGGTTCAGATATCATTTCAGTGTGAAAAAAAACCTGAAAAGGCTTTGGAAATTCTATGTTTTGGAAAATATGTTCTAAACTCTCTTTGTCTGCTTGAAGATGGTGATGTCATCCACAGCATTCTGATTAGGCCATCACAATGGTCTTGCTGGGGCAGTAGTGAATGTTTCTTTCAACACCTGACTGTCACTCCAATATTTTCAGAATTATGCCCTTTAAGCTGAGTTGAAGCTTTCTTTGTTATGTTTAAGGTCATTCTGGCATCATGCAGTGTCTCTGGAAAGTAGGGCTGTTAGTATACGTAACTGTTTTAAGCTAGTGTTGAAATGGTGAAAATCTACATAATTTTATTCTAAATGTTACTAAGCATTCCTTAGACAAATTAGGGACACTCTCTGCTTGATGAGCGAGGTAAACAATGGATGGCAAATCACACAATCATAGAATTATTTATGCTGGAAAACACCTGTAAGATCAACTCCAGCCATTGACCTGACACTGCCAAGTCCATCACTAAATCATACAACTGGCCTCATCCTATTAATCCAGCCTGTCCATATCCCTCTGTGGAGCCTTCCTTTCCCAAAGTAGACTGACACTCTTGCCCAGCTTCTTGTCATCTGTGAAATAACAGGCTGAGTGTGCATTCTATCCCCTCGCCCAGATCATTGATAAAGTCATTAAACAGGGCTGGTCTCAGTACCGAGCCCTGGGGAGCACCACTTGTGACCAGTCACCAGCTGGATATATCTCCATTCACCACCACTCTCTCAGCCCAGCTGTCCATCCAGTTTTTTACCCAGCAATGAGCACACCAGACCAAGCTATCAGCAGCCAGTTTCTCCAGGAGCATGCCATGAGAAATGGTGTTAAGAGCTTTACTANACCACTTGTGACCAGTCACCAGCTGGATATATCTCCATTCACCACCACTCTCTCAGCCCAGCTGTCCATCCAGTTTTTTACCCAGCAATGAGCACACCAGACCAAGCTATCAGCAGCCAGTTTCTCCAGGAGCATGCCATGAGAAATGGTGTTAAGAGCTTTACTAATGTCCAGGTAAAAATTCACAAATCCAGGTGATGATATCAGGACAGTAAAAAAAAATAAGGGATCATAAAGAATATTTTTTTACATATTAAATACATATATATCCATGTAGTTTCTTGACTACCAAGAGAATTTCAGATACTGCAAAATACCAGAAAACCATGGCTTCTGAAACTTCATGGACTCTTAGTCATCTGACTAGACTTTCTATATGGCACAAAATTAACTGGGGGTTTCTAAAACCTCCAATGTAACCAGTCTTCTTTTTCTGAGATGGCAAAAGAAAAAAAAAAGGAAATATTGAGTTTTGGGGGTATCAAAACCCCAGAGATATCATATATCTGTTTTGAAAATGAAACTGGAGTTTTCATTAGAACAGTTTTTCAGTGTAATTAAATTCTTGGCTCCTTACCAGCAATGACTGGACTATCACACCTTTGCCTGTTTAGACTTCTGGCCCTGGACTTGACTGCCTGAACCAGCTTGTGCTGTGGTTCCCCTAGTCTGACAAACCATGAAATCTCTGTAACACTTAACCCGCTTGCAGCAATATCCTATATGTAACAGAAAATATTTAGTTAACATAAGAAAGCTGAAAGTGCTGCCCCTTACCACTGTAGAGAGGAAAAAAATAATTCTTCCAATTTCTGTATTAGGCTGCTTGAATAAAGTTAGTATTGTTTAAACATTTTTTATTGGCATTGAAAGAGACATGCATATAGACATAATTCACATGTTACTTTTATCATCAGATTAATTCTCGATTTTCCGATGAAAACCAAATGAGACTTCACAAACGGTTTTAAAGTTTTTTTCCCTGTTAATTTTAATAATCTCACACATTGCTTTAACAAAAGTTGTTGTTTTGAACAAAAATTCTAAAACACAATTTCATATTATTTAATACAATGTCCACAGTAATGACACGCTAGTAACAGGAAAATGTGATATCTCTATCAGGAGCACCTACAGAAAATTTAGTTGAGAATATCATCTCCTTATGCCTAAGGTAACACATGTTTTACCTCACAATTACCATATAAACAAAATTACATAATGTTCTGGAAAGGCTTAATCTTCCAGTCAGAAAATAGTTCTAAACCTTAGAAAAAATTTGTGAAACCTTCAAGTGATCTACAGCATTAAATGGACTGTGATAACAGCCTTGGAGTTGGGACCATGTGTCCTTCTGTCCAATAGATGTCAGTTTTTCATGAGGCTGCAAAAAACAAAGTAAATCCTTCCTTTAATCTTGCATAAGAGTTTTCCTGTCAAATGAGCTCCCTTTATCAATACACCCCGAGGTAAAATGCTCTGTTAAAAAAGGGATAGATCTGTAGGATGCCACACTAAAAGTAGGTTAAGAAGCACATACACAAGGTAGAAAGAATTTCAGAAAGACAATATAATGGTTGTCACATCGACTTTTTTTTTCTTACACTCTCAATGAATTACACAGACCACCTCAGAACTCAGCTGCTGGTTTGACACAAGCAGTTAATCCTAAGTTGTTCAAAGGACTTTTTCTATCTTCTCTTGCAAAACCAACTTCAAAGCTATTCTCCTGCCTGTACTGGTTTAGCAGTCTTCTCAAAGTTATTTTTTACCACTCTGTTACTGGATGCAAAGAGCACTTTATTGAGTTGAATATATGCTATTTTTTTCCCTTTCACATTAAAAAACTTCCTTTAAAAAACCCAGCAAAACAATTTAAGGCCAAGATTTCAGAAGAGCAGAGTTGCCTGCTTGTCATTTGGAGGGGATGTTTAACTTTTTGCAAAGTAAAGGCAAAGCATGGAGTCCTGGTTCTGCCATAACTTTAATTCATATTTTACAACTTCTGCTTGTCATTCTTGCAATTTTGCTAGCTTTTACTTCTGTTATCCCTTTCTTCCTGATTAATTTATGTAATTTCCATGTCTATATCTATAACGTTTTCTTAATATTTAGACTTTTCATTTTCTCTTTCACTCTTTACCCGATATCATCTCCAGAATTCTTTTTTTCAATGTTTCTGTGGTTTTTTTTGTGAAATAATGACATCAATTTGAGATTTTTCCCAAATGTTACTGCAGTTGATTCACACATAGTAACACTCTTGCAAAACAGTTTTTGACCTGAACTTAGACTTTTGCCAATCTCCAGAACAAAAGTAAATCAATTATTTCCATCACTATATGATATATACTTCGTATATGTTTTAAGTCAGAAGTTAGCTAGTTGATCTCTGTATAGGTATGTTGCTCCTACTAAGGATTTCTATTTTTTCCACAGTCCAGCATGATCGTTGGAAGACCAATCATGTGTATATTGAAATGGGTGAATTTCTAAACTTTTTACTCCTGTCATAGTCTGACAAATATATATGCATCTTAACCTATAAACAGTCTTGCTATATTTTGTCTGCCAGTCTGACCTTCATAGAGAACAGCTGAACAATATTTTTCAGTTATACTTATTAATTTACCAATAAGATAATATTAACTTTCATAAAAAAGGTAACATATTTTTGCATGGATATGGTTTGTTTATTTATTTATTTATTTATTAAAAAATTTATTTTTTCACACTAAAATAGAAGATATTATAGCAGGTTCGTAACTTTACAGATATATTCCTGTTTTTATTGATTCTCTTTTGTAAGAGGAAATGAGCTAATATGTATTTCTTTAATACTTTTTTGTTTGTTTGTTTGTTTTGATTGCATTTATTTGGTTTTTTTTTTTGGTTGCAAGACATATCCATACATCTTAAAAAGAAGTTTTCTTGATATCTAGCAAGTATTTCATGGCCCCCAGTGATTTAAAATAACAGTTGTGGGCTTAAGGGAAAAAAGATATGCTTGCTACTTCTGCTATTCTACCTACTATCTGTCAGAGATATGGAAGAGTTTTGGGATTGGGAATGGGAGACAAAAGAGTGAGATGAAATTGAAGAATCACCTGGAAGAACCTACTAGCAATAGTATTGCTGAAGTAACCCAGCAGGATGTCAACCTGCTTTGCCATAAGAACTACTTTAACTCCCCTGAGAATAATTCTTGGATAAAGATGAAAACTGGGAAGTATATACTCAGTTCTGCCTCTCCTAGGTATCTAACCTATATTAATATTAATGAGATATGAATTGGAATGCATAAAGTAACTTAAAATTCTCCTGATTTGAGAAAGTGTTGCGACTGCTCATCGCTTTCAACTGAGCCCTTTGCACCTTCACTGTTTAATATGTTAATTTTATTAAAATATCTTTATTGTATTAGTCTTTATTCAACATTGCACTAACATGTTAGTTTTAATAATTTTATGATTATATAGCATATTTCTTCCTTCAAATATTAACTCATAGACTTTGATATTTTGTTGACATTCACAAATAGCAACTCTGAATTGCTAATCTCACTCTAATAAAAGGTGAATTTGACCAGAATTTTGAACTACTTTTGGGATAAGATTTAAATTAGTTAAATTTCATAAAGGCAGAAATTTTTGTCTGTTGCATTAGCATCTACCTTGTACTTTAGTTTATGATGAAACACACTGTTGCATATAAGTCTTAAAGTTATTCCAATTGGCATTTTTTTTCCTAGTTGCGTGGTTTAAGACAAATTTTAAGAGGTGGTCACTCCAAAATGAGCTACCTCCTCTTTGTTTTAACCAATCCTTTTCCACAAATAATAAATTATGTCCAGCAATGTGCTCTTATGGCCAAGCAAGCCTACTGGGTTACTTTGGCAATATTATTGCTAGTAGGTTCAGGAGGGGATCTTTTCCTGGAGAGACACATCTCGACTGCCAGGTCTAGTTCTGAACTCTCAAATACAGCAGACATATGAATATTTGATACGAATTTCACATATGAATATATGTGAAAGCCCACAAAGTTGAATAGGGGCTGAAGTATCTGTTGGTACAAAGAGTTGCTGAAGGTGCTGGGACTCCTCAAGCTGGAGAAGGGAAGGAAGACAGAAGGAAACTTATTAGTGTTTATAACTGATAAAGAAGATGGAGACATACTCCTCTCTGTTGTATTCAGTAAATGTAGAAGAGACAATGGGCAGAAACTGAAATGTAAGAAATTCCATCTGAACATAAGAGAACATACATTTTGTTTCTGAGAGTGCCCAACAGGTTGCTCAGAAAGTCTTTGCAGTCTCTATCTGTGGAGGTATTCAAGACCCTACTGCATACAGTCATGGGCAACCTGCTCTAGCTGGTGCAATTTTAGCAGGGCATTTGGACTAGGCAGTTTCAAGAGATCCTTCTAATCTCAGCTTTTCTGTGGGTCTGTATTTATACCTATTTTATTCAGAACGCTATTAATTTCACGCCACACAGTAGCAAGATTTCTAGTGTTAATATCCACAGCAGTGGTTTTTGGGAACCAATTTTACTGTGATTGTTGTTTTGAGGGGTTTTTCTCCCCTTTACTTCATAGGCAGTTCTTGTCCATCTCCCTTCAACTAATAGTGGCAGTTCATTTTAGATGTCAGTGGAGCATGCCTTCATGTTCATTTGCTGTTTAACAGCCTCCACAATGAAATAGTTGTTAAAAAGTACCCTCTCAAATAAATCTACCATATAGCACATAGATAATTTTGTCTAATATCCTTTAAGGGAAAATAAGTGAATAGTAATCCAGGACAATATGTTTAATTCATTAACTTTTTGGAAACTAGCTAGTTTTCAAACATCTAACATGTCCAAATGCCTTTTTATTGTTTTTCAAAGGATTTGGTGAGTTTGTATACTGTCAAATGGAAAAGAGATTCTGAAGGCAGCAAGCCCTGTCTCATGTGGAATCTGTCAGACACTGAATTATAGTTATAAATAGCTTGCTATGCTTTTGTGTACTGTAGATTGCCAAAGTTTTGAATTTGCTCAGTGATATAGAGAAGGAGCACAGATTATAGATTAAAAGCCATGAAGGAAGAGACAGTTTTTGAGAGGAGGTGCACACAGTGTATAGGAAACTGGTAAAGATATATATTAAAAAAATGAACACAAAGCTTAAAGCTTATGCAAGAGCAGCAAAAAATTTGTAGTTTTTTTCCAATGATGAAGCACCAACTTTACTACCAAACCAAAGCTTTTCAGTCATCCTCCAGTTTTCTTAACTTATAAGTTACTTTGAGGAGTGATTTGATAAATATATTTGAGCAGTAGCCTTCACAGTGGCTGATTTGTGTAGCTTCATGTTTTCTCTACTGGCATTCATTATTTATTTTATTGTTACTTAGTTAATTAATGGCTGGTGCTAAAAGGAATGCCATAGTTTGTATTTGAACTATTTTTCCTCTTTCACTTTTTTCACACCTTTTGACCTTATGTGTGCTTACTTTTTTAGTATTTGTATCCAGTACAGAGAGGTGTTTTGGCTGATGGGTTGGTTGTAACAGTTAGGACTTGAAATGGTGCTCAAGTGATGTACCTTGCTCCATGTCAATTAGCTGACTGTACTATCTTGATGTAGCTGATGCTACCATTTGGAACAGGCCAGCAACCTGCTAATGTTTTCCCTCTGTGGTTCATTACTAGACCTGAAAGTCTGAATCAATATCAAAAAGTTTGCTTTAAAACTGGAACACTTCAACATGCTTTGGTGTTTTTTTTCAACAGCAATTACTGTCATAGTTTGAACTCACAGAGATTGCATCCTGACATGGGACTTGTTGGAAGGCAGTGGACAGGCTCCATTGATTTTAGCTGACCCATTGTGAAAGAACTACAATGACTATTCAAAAACTTATTTTGATCCGGTTTGTGCATGAAAATCACAATTGAATGGAATTAGTAAATACGTATTACTCAAGCTGAATATCTTTACTCATGTACATATATAGAGAACACAGATAGACTAACACACACACACACATGCAAATATTTCTATACACCTACACATGTTATGTCTCTGAGATTTAGGAATCATTGTGACAATTGTCTGATTCACTTGGCTTCTTTTAAATATTTCACTGAATTTTTTTAGGAGCACAGTTTGAAAGTTACTGCTATTACTAGGCAGTTCATGTACACAGCTGTTAGTCTTTGAAACTGTATATGCAATTGATTCCTTATAAATAACACTGAGGCCTATGGTCCTTAGTTATTCTTAATTATTAAGACTGAGGTTACCATTATTGAGAAGAAAAATCAGAATGAAGCAGAAGTATTCTTTTTACCTGGATCCCCTCATTTAAGACTATGATTTCATGCTGCTTGTCCCTCTTAAAATATGGGGAATCTTACCTGTGCCCATGCTGATTATCTTGGTTTTCATTTTTCTTTCATCCTTCTCACACATTTATCAGGATGTCTTGCTTATTTGCAGCCCCTTATGCAAATCTTATTTTATATGCTCTCTGTCTGCCATATCTGCTACTTCTGTCACTGTTTGCAAGTTTTACTATGTCTCCCAGAGAAAACTGCACAGTTCTTTGTCCCTTTATTGGTCAAACCATTCACGTCCTGAAGTAAAATGCATGTGTGTATATATATGTGTATTGTTCAGCAGTCTTAAAAAAATTTATTTATTAATATTGGTTATCACAATATTTTCATTGGGTGATTCTCACAAATGACAGAAGGTTTGGCAAGGGCACGTTCTGCTATACTCAGGGCATTAAGGAAAAGTTTAAACTTTCTGGTCAATGTCCTTCTGGAAAGTTCATTCTTTCATCAGAGTATTGACTTTTAACAGCAGTTCACTTAAGAACTTTTTGTTACATTCAACTTGTGGCAACCAATTTTGGATTACTTGGCTATCCAATTATGTTTATTTTATTAAACAGGAAGAATTCTGAATCTGTCCTGAAGTTTCATCCATTTGCTGCACTGTCTTATTTGCAAAGCTTTTTGGTTTGTGTATTTATAATTATTTTTAATCAGTGCTAAAAAAATATTGCTAGCATCAAGTAGCTACTAGGCACTTGTTCTCATTGTATTCACATTTTGAGCTCACTGATGCCTCATACACTTTATGCTATGTTAGTTCATTTCCCAAGTAACTTGTAAAGACTGAGCTGAACTGAATAACCACTGCAGAAAAGATAAAGCAGGGCGTGGCAAACATATAGCCTAAATTGAAGCAGAAAAAGAAACCAGACATGAGTTGCTACACTACGTGATGCTAAATGTAGCACATGGATAGGACACTTTGAAAGGACATGGAGAAACACAAAGCCAGAAGTTAGAAAGTCACAGTTTGACAGCGACTTTTATATTCGAAAATAAATTCAGTTCCTACAGACAGAAGCTGTAACTTGCCTTTATTTCAAAGTGTCACTGGCCCAATTTAGTCCAATCACACAGTTACTGCAGAAGACCTAAGCACTGACACTTTTCACAGTTTCTAACAAAACAGCTGAAGTGGGTTTTTTCTTGTTTGGTTTGGTTTTGTTTTAATATCATTCCACTGACAGTAAATAAAAATGCTATCACCTCCTCAGAGAAATTTAGTAGCTTTCATAGTGTCAATGGAAATGAATCTGTATTGATTTATATTCAGACCTGTAGCCAGATGTTACACAAAGTCAGCATCTAAACTGATTCTGTTTGGTCCTCCATTTCTTTCTTACATGAGTAGTGTTCCCACACCACTGTACAGCACTGCTCCCTTAGCATGAGACATTTCAAGGTTGAATGTGAAAAAGTGTATACTTATTTTAAGTTGTACTCTGCAAGTCCATTCTGCTATTGGCAGGTAATCTGGAGAAACCAAATGCCCACTGAGGCTGATGAGTGATTTCTGTAGTCTTCATAAAACTTGACATTCTCAGCAATTTAAGTCACTGTCTTATTTCTTATTATCTATGTATAAGTAATTGCAAATCAGGACTATGGATCTTTTATTCACTAATAATCTACAAAATTGTATGTAATGTAAGTTTCTTAATCAGATTTGTTGCCTCTTCATTTGTTTTTATTATATTCTTTCCTAAATCTCGATTTTTGACTATTGTCAGTCTTTTGTGCCAGATAATTCTTTGGTCTCTTCCCATGCAGACATTTTTATGTTCCTTAAATACTCAGAATTTTCTTGCATGGATTAATAATTAAGTAGTTTTCACATTCTACTATATGGGTATCAAACACTTGCAGAACTTCTATAAATGTCAAGAAACTTAAACATATAAATTATTTTAAATCATTAATAGCCAGAGATTTTTTTTTTCCTACAGAAGATAGGAAAAAAAAAAGGGTATATTTTTTTACAAATTCTTTTCCCTATTATTTTGTGCTAGTTTATTCCATGAAGTTAAAATCCTCATCAATTAGTGGGATAGCATTAGGAAGGAAAAACTGCAAATTCATGAATAAAGAAGTCTTCTCCATCTTTACCCTATTAAGGTGTTTTTATCAACTCAATGTGGAATGTGTAATGCTTTTTCTTAAAAGTGCTGTGCAAGCATTGAGTAAATAGTTTTCTTTGAGGCTGCCAACTAAAAGCATTTATTTGTGACTTTATTGTTAGTAACCAAAATATATTGCTCCACTGCTATAACATAAAGTAAGCTTTAAGTTTATTACTTCAATACATTAATTAATTTATTAAATATTAATGATGAAAAAAAAACATTCAAGGCATGTTATATACAGCTTCAGCATTGTTAATGTGTTATTGCCCCATTAATCAGCAGCTATGCATAAGATCTACAAAGCAATATAACTGGTTGATGAGGTATGTTCATACCATATGTTGTTAATCTAGTTAATGGAATAACAAATACATAGATGGGTCTATTAGTTATGTGCCTTAACAATATAAATATATGTTGAAATATTTTATCTTCCACAGATAGGATGATTACACTGTCTATTTGATCTCAGGTAAAGAATGAAGAATGAATAAAAATCTTTCTAGAGTTATAATTATGCCAGTTTCAGTTTACCATCCTAGATTTTACACTGAGGAAAGATCTATACTTAAACAAATACACAGATGTATTTTTTTTAAAGAAATATGCTATAAAGTTATAGAAAAAGTAACTAAACCTTGAAAATAATTTACATCTCTTTGCACACTTAATTTTATATTTAACCCCTTTAAATTTTCTTCTCTGTCTTCCATTTATTGTGCTGCATTAATATGAATTCTCATCTTCCTTTTGTTTACTGAAAAAGATGTAATATAATGTCAATCTTCTGAGCTGAATGTTTACTTGAATGTCAATTTTGGCAGTTGAAATTTGCTTTTCTAACTTCAGCATGTGATGAATATTGACCTAGACCTTGGAGCCTGGAAATTTAAAGCCTGATCCATATTTTTGTTCATAATACTTCTTGCACAATTCTTAAATCCTGGTCATTTATTTTCCTTTATCATTATTGTCTTTAATTAGTTTTAAAAGTGATATATTTATGAAGCAATGATTTATAAGTTACCATCTTCTATTTAACATACCTTCAAATTATTTCCTTTGTTGTTTTAATAATTTAAATTATAGGCAGACAATTCTAACACATGGAAAATATGAAATTTAAGATTTCAGATTGCAACTATCCTTTTGAAAGGTCCTGTAAAACTTTAATTAATTTAAGCAAATAAACCATTCACAGGTAATATCAAAACTAATGCTGTAAATATTTAAAGGGTAATTCTTTGTTCTACATATTCCAACTAATTGCTTCTGCCTATCCTATTTTCTACTGGAATGTTGCATGTATTTGTAATGTGACAGGTGTATTACTCTTATTTTAATTGCATTCTGCAATGAAATAAAAGTAAAACACAAAATGTGGGCATGTATTTGTAAAAGCACTGGTTTTCTTTTCCTAAAAAACATTGTCTGTAATTTTAGATTCTTTTACTTTAGTTGGAATATTATTCAATATTCAATATTGTTCTGTATAATTTATATAATTTTATGTGCTAATAACACATTTTATGATGTATTTCCAAATAGATATATCAAACTATTGTGCACTCTTGCATCTGGGATAGTATCAACACACACAAAATGGAGAGCTAGTGAAAACATGAGTTTGAGTGTTTTAGGAGGGTGTTACTTCCAAAAGGAGTATTAATGTCGTGTGAAAAGACTTGTAATGGCATATTCATGCTTCAGCTCCATAATTTCTTTTTAGAAACTTCACAGAGAGTGGACACCAAGTTTAATAATAACAAGACATCAATTCCCAAGTCATCCATTTTACTGTACCTTATAAATCATATGCTTTGTTGCATATTTTATCAAATATACTTTCAAACCATATGGAGAAATGAGAATGTGGAGAATCCCTGAAATGCCTTGCAACTTTTATGCAAATAGATTTCAATAAAAATCATAATTTCTATTTGAAATACATCTGGGAGAGGAGTGATGGTGGTGTCAACCTGTCAGATTTTTTGCTGCTGGAAGAAGTTGTACAAAAGGTTTGGGTTTTACATTGACCAGTTACTGAATAACGGGCATGAATATGTTTGAAATGCAACTTCAGTTTCCTTGTTCTAGCAGACCACTTACAGAACTAGCTTGCAGACTCAAGCTCACTATTTTTCTCTGTTTTTGTTTCTTTCCTATTTTCTTGGCTTCTTTGCCACTTCATACACAATTTTATAACTTTTTTTCCAACTAAAATAGTTTCATAGTCTGATAATTATGATACATTTTTACAAGGAATTTTTAAAATCGTTGCTAGAGTTAAGAAAGTTAAGGACTTAGGTCTTTTTCTTCCCTTATGAATATTGCAATGAAAGTGTTAAATAAAGACCAATTCTTTGTTTTTATTTTGAACACAAGCAGATAATTCCCACACATTAATACATTGTATGGACCAATATTTGCCATTATGATGTAAGTTGTGACTTCTTAATAACGTATCTTCTATAGCTATGTTGACAACATTTTCTGTGAAGACCCTAATTGATCTTAGACATGCATAGGGAGAAATTTGTTCAGTCAGTGTCAGCCTTAAGCATGTGTTTCAGAAGATCTTTAGATGCCTGAGGAATTTTCCCATGAAAGGAATTCATTTATGGAAGAGAGAATTATCCTAGAGTTTTACATTCTTCTTGAACTCTACTTAAGGAACTTAAATCCCATGTCCATTTGGATCTCTCACTGCACAGAAATTTGTAATGGCAGTCCTTAAAATGCATCTCTAAGAGAATTCACTATCACAGAATGAGTGAGGGTGGAAGGGGTCTGTGGAGGTCACCAAGTCTAACCCTGCTCCTTAAACCAGGATACCTAGAGCCTGTTTCCCAGGATCATATCTGGGCATTCTTTTAATGTTTTCAAACATCCAGACTCTACAACCTTTCTGGGCAGTCTGTGCCATGGTTCAGTCACCCTCACATTAAAAAATCACCTCCTGATGCTCAGAGGCAATCTCCTGTATTTAAGTGTGTGCCCACTGCCTCTTGTCTTTTCACTGAGCATCACTGAAAAGACTCTGGTTCCCTCTTCTTTGCACTATTCATTCAGGTATGTTTGTGTGCTGCTATGTAGACAAATGTCAAAAATCTCCCTGAAGCCCAGGTAGACAATATTCCCTTCATCTAGCAGACAAGTTGATTTCTCGCAGGATTTAAAAAGGTTGTCAAGCATGAATTTCCCATTATTTCATTATGGTGACTACATTGTTTTCTCCTCCTTAATGTGTCTGGTAATGTTTTCCAGGAACAGCTGCTCCATAAACTTCCTGGGGATAAAAATGAGGCTGTCTGGGTTTTACTTTTCTGAGTCCTCCTAGTTGCCTTTGTTGAAGATGGGTGACATTTGCTTTTGTCCATTCTTTGGGCACTTTTCTCAGTCACCATGATCCATCAAACATTAATAAGAGTCACCTCAGAATAACATCTGCTAGCACCCTTGGGACCTGTGGATCCATCTCAACAGGGCCTGTGGACTTAATGGACTTATGAATTCAGTGACTATGTCCATAAAAGTTTGCATGGGATAACAGGACATACTAGCAGGTACCTGAAGAGTGAGTGAAAAGCTATGGAAGCAATCCAACAGGACAAAGAATAGAGTTCCCTCTTAAGACAAAGCATCCTATCATGGAGCTAAGCAGCTTTAGATCCAGGTAGCCTTCCCATCTGAAAGGACATAGAAGACATTATTTTACCTTGTCCAGTGATAAAATGTATTGACCATTCACTTACAATATAAAAAATTAAATTATTTCAGAAATTAATGCCTCCTAACTAGACAATAATGTACTGACTGGGTATTCCCCTAGCAGATGAGAGCACCTGCTTGATGTCTCTTATGCATACAGACTATTCTAGTTAGGTCATTTCAGTGGGGATTACTGGTCTTTGAACTTTCTTTCTGATGAATTTTGAATATTCACTGAAGCAAAGACCTGAACATGAAAATTTCATTTCCCATCAGTGCACTTTAACATCCACGGCTGTAATGCCATTGTTTCTCACCAACTGAGTCAATAATTTATTACTACAAAATGGAACAGCTCCAAGAGGGGAGATAAAGGCTGTATAATATTCTTTCTTGGTAAAGCTATTTATCTCAAACAAAGTGACCAACTTCTAATCACTCACAGGCCTGAAGCTACAAGGAAGGGGGGAGATGGACCAGGTTTCCTTCCACTGCCATTCTCTTTGTCACCTCAGTGTTTAGTTTGGGTATGAAGATATTCAAAAATATAGCTTTGCTGAATTAATAAAATTCAGTCTAAAATAATATTTTTTAGCAGCTGAAGCTAGAATAACAAATAATATGTAATTTATTCCCTGGAAGATTGGAAATATTATTTATTCATTTTGCATGTTATAATGTATATTGTGTAAGTTTGTCTTGCATTGTTCTACAGGTTTTCTAACTGGCACACCTTTCCTTATGAATGTACTATCCTTACCTAAATACTCTTATATGGAAGAACATACTTCTGATAAGCAGAGCAGTAGGTTGTCTTTACTTGACTTTTTATTTTTACTGATGCTTGGTCCTCTGAAATGAATGATTTTTTAAATTGATATGTGTTAATATTGTTCCCACAGGTTAATCCTCAAACTCTTCCTGTCAGAGCTGTCACTACTCAGCTATTCTCCTATCTGCCTTTTAGTTGAATGTTCTGGTCTAAAAGTAGCATTTTCTATGTAGCCATGCTCTTAGTTGCCAGTGTCATCTTGAATCCAAACACCCTCCTTTGAAGTACGATTGGTTCTTTAGTCAACTAAGAAAAAATGAGTGTTCCATGCATGCTTACTAATTTAAAATATTAGGGTATGGTGTCCCTAAACAATTCTCTGCAGTTTAACACTACATATATTTGCCATGTTTCTTCAACTCACTTCTAAGTCATTTATGGGTTAGGTTATTGTGAGAATTGCTTAGTTTGAAGATAATTAAAAAGGGTGTGGAGATGTTCTTGTGGCTCTGGTATGAGGACACTTTTCAAATACATAAAAATTTCCTACAAATGCAAAAACCTGTATCCTTTATACATAAGAAGTAATGGAACAAATTATAATTTAAATTTTCTGATGGCTAGAAGGCATTAGAAAAGTCCACAGCAAATCTTCAGAACCTCTAACTTTGGAGGCTTTGCAGAAGAGGAATGCCACTGTGGAGGAATGCTGGAGGCAACAAAGTGACATGTAAAGGAAGAATGAAGTTAAATGTGTTTCAGAAGGAAATTAGTGAAGGTGAATATAAATTCTTTTCACCAAAAGATGTTTCCAGAACCTGTTCTTCTTTTCTACCTGAATAACCTAATTGTTTGAATATATTTTATACTTTGATAGTATATCTTTTCTCAGGTTGAAGACTTTGTTCCCATGAAAATGAGATAAAATACGTATTTATTTATATATTTATTTACTTATTTCATTCTGTAACAGAAATATTTCCTTTTGTATGTTCATATTACAGTATGCTCCTGTCCAGAGAAAAGCTCTTTTAAATGTTGTTTTTTGAGTTCTGAATTGGAGGAAATGTGTGGATTGACAACAGCAGATAGAGGTGAAATGAAGGAGGTGTCCAGTGTCTTGGTGGAGGATATGTTTGGAAACTGGAATTTAGACAGCATTAATAAGAAGGGAAACTTAACTTTTTCAGCAGCTAATTTGTATAGAAGAATGGTTCTGCACTTTTATTACTTTAGTCTGTGTATTCTTCTTTATCAATTTCTAAGAAATCAGAAATAAAATAACATGAATTATGAAGCAAATTAGACATGATAAAAGCTAGCAGAAGTCCTAAAGATTGGAGACTTGTCTCCCCATTACACACAGATTTTTGATGCACTGAACTGATGCTGCAATGCAGCACAACTGACTACCATTGGTGCAATCGACAATTAGAAAATAATAATCTTGTATATACAAAGTAATCAACATATTTCTTCAATAAATATAATTTGAACAATGGAAATAGTAACTAAATGTAGCCTGTTGAACTGCAGAGGAGAATATAATTATTAGTTACAGGATATTTTTTAAATTACTGAAAATATACCACATTGTATAAAATATAAAAAATATTTTTGGTATCCTTTGTATAACCACATTAATTTAATCTGTTTCAGTTTCCCTGTAATTTTCAGATTCCCTGCTAAATTTAAGGCAGCATCAGGACATATATGTGAGCTGGATGAAGTGCCAAGGTGAACAGTACCCTATTCTGTCAAAATCAGATATGTCACACTCTGCAAAGTATTTATGACACTAAGATCTGATTAGCACAGCACTGAAACCTAAGTTACAAGCCATAAAAAGTGTCAGTTGACACTAAAAAAAGCTATCTTCTGAATTGAGCCATAGTGAGCATAGCTGTGCAATATATACATATAGACGCCAGTTCATTTTCTTAATCTGCATTCTTTCCCAAAGCTGTCTTTTCTTTGTGGCTGCATCTTCTCTCAAACTCCCATAACTTTTAGAGTTGTAAATGCTAGCTGAGATGATTAGTCTTGCAAGATCAATAGAAAGTAGATGGATCTGTAATTTGCAATGTATTCCCCATTGTTCATGCATTTGGTAAAAGTTCCTTTCTAGCTTTCTTGTAGACCCTCTTTAGATACTTGAAGAGTGCTGTAAGTTCTCCTCAGTGCCTTTTCTTCTGCAGCTCTCTCAGGCTACCTTCATAGGAGAGGTGTTCCAGACCTTTGATCATCCTTGTGGCCTCCTCTGGATTTGTTCCAATGTGTTCATGTCTTTCATGTCTTGGGATTCCCAGACCATGACAATTCAGTTTAGGCAAACCGCTTGAGACTATCCCTTTCTTATTTTCTGTTTTCCATGTGGAGTACTCCAGTATTCAAAGAGGTTTATGGGAATCACAGTTTATGTGAACTTAATCATCTGCATTGTAAATTCTACTGCTGGAACTGAGCAGTTATATTTCCCAATTTTGAGCATCATATATCTGAAGTCTTTTGGTTGAATGCCTGCCTAGCTCTGTTAGTTTAATGCAACTGCACCACAGAATGCTAATGCTGCAAAGAAAAAGTATTTTAAAAACAACAAACAAGTCAATATGAATTCATGAAGCAAAATGACATTTCAACCCAATACATCATTTAATAGAAGTAATTGTTTTAATTACCACACAGTATAGAAATACAACTTAAATTAGAAAAATGTATTAAAAGTGATATGCTACAAATGATAATTCATAAATCATAGGGGAAACTATAAACCAATTGCCAAACTCAGAGAGAAATGTCAATGAATTAATATACACTTGTGATGTTTTAAACTCATAAATACAAACCTAGATACTTCCTTAAAGAAAAAAAAAGTATATTTTTTCCTGTGGTGATACATATTGGCTTATTCTTTACAACCCTGCTATTTATTATGTGTAATAGTTCTATTATCTTCAAAATTTTCAGAGCACTACTTGCATACCAATAAAGCAGTCTTCCATTACAAAGTTTTACTATCTTGATTAATAATCACTACATTGTAGTGAGTATTCTGTGATTTTTTTTCTACTAATACTCTTTTTTTCAGCCTTCTGACTTTAGAATTCAAAGACCAAGGTATGCAATATGAATGTATCCCCTGACAACTCAGGTATATGCTCATGGGACAAGATAATTTTACATTTTCTTTTGGCATCCCCTACTGGTGAACAGCTGTGAAGACTCTTCCATGACACTGAAGATCTCAAAACGGCTCCTGTGCTTCTTTGGCTGAGTCCTATTGAATGTTAATAACAGAAATGGCAGGTTAATGGGAAAATATTTATATTCTCTTCAAGTAACATAGTTTCATTGCTTCAGTGAATATACCATCTCCTCAAACAGTACATCTAATTACACTACTTTGCTTGTTTCATATAGTTTGTTTTATCTCTTTATTTTGAATTTGATTTAGGTTTTGTGGTTTTTAAGTCTTAGTAACAGAGAAATAAATGTCAAATTTGTCATTCAAACTAAACCATGATAAATATACTTGTGATAATGCAATGAGGCAATGTATAATTTTCCATCAATTCATAAGTCATATGAAGATGAAAAATCTACATAAAAATTCCAACTCCATTCCTTGAGAACTGGACAGAATTTTTTCCCATTATTATTATTACTTATAAAAGCTTACTTCTTCCAAAAAGAGTGGAAAAGCATTAGTGGCATTAACATCTTTCTATTTGTTGTAGCTGCAGCGTTTCCCAATGTAGAAACCTTCAATCTCACTTCAGCACCTGGCGTACCTGGAAACATGATCAAACCAGGCTCCCTAGAAGAATCAAAGGAGACAAACCAGTATATCAGATTAACAAACTAGGAATTCTCTGTTGGCTACAGAAGCATTGGGCAGCTGCACTTTTAGATAAAATTTTTCTAGGACACCAAGCATACACTGTTTTCTCACCATTGTTAAGCATGCTCATGTGAATTTTGTCAATAAATAACCTCAGAAATGGACAACCACGTCAGATCTATGATCACAGGTTGGGCACATGAATGGGAACTGAGGGGTCTTTCTGTGGATACTTACTAAGAATAGAAAATAAATAATTTTTAATAGAAATCAAATATACTACTGAAAGTTGATGTTGATCAATGACACCTTCCAAATGACAAATGATTTCTAACTGCAGATTTTGCTCATTCTTTGAATGTTCATTAATCTCTAGTGAGTATAAGATAAAAGTGTGTATTGCTAAGTATTAATACTTTCCATTAATCTTAAAATGCAATTATGATTTTCAGTTAGATGGAATAATATTATCACCTGTGTCCTGTCAGGTTATCCATCGGACAGAACTAGTCTCTTCCCTTTTCGATAACTTTCATTCTTTACCCACATATATCTTTATATTTTCTTTTTTTTTTTTTTTTAATCAAATGTGTGATTTCTTCAGTGATAAAGTTCACTGATATTTAAATAAACATAAAACATAAAAACCACTACTGTTTAACCTCTTTCCCCCCCCCCCACCGTTGTTTAGGGTTTTTTTTACTGTAGGTTATTAATATTTTTCTAGAGTTAATGACTAGAATATGCCTTTTTTGTAGATGGGATATATGAAGCATAAACAGCTCAGTGTCTTGCTAAATAGGTAATACCTGCCTGGAGCAGAGAGTACAGGAGTCTTTGTTCCCAAGAACATATTTTTATTTATAATCTATTTTCTTCCAGGTATAGACTATAAACTAAGAGGATTTAATTTCATCTATAATGAACATATTTGCCATGCACCTTAACTTTCAAAACAAAAGTCTTGAAAGTGTGCCTTATATTTAAGTAAGGATAATGCTGACACCAGTGACATTAATAAACATCCACAAGACACTGGGGCTATTTCTGTGTGTATAAGTAGCACAGGGACAGGAAGAAGTTTTGCCATTATTCATCCTTAATTGCCAGCACCATCTACAGCATTCCTTTCTGTATGCCAGCTCTTCCCCAGGAAGCATCTAGGCTTGGACAGCACATCCCCCCGGGCAGTACAGAGGAATAAACCCTGTGTGGTGATGAGAGAGTTTAAGCAAGAGTACACAATAAGGCTTTGCCACCTAAGCCTGAGATCAAAGAAGTGTCCCTTGCAGAAAATAACATGTAACTGCAGCAAAATTGATTTCTTTAAAGTTGCTGTATCTTTAATCATGAATCAATGTGTTTATCTATAGAGTTATCTTACTTCCCGCAGTTCTTAGACAGCTCTGAAATAAATTTCCTTGAATTTCAGAGGGTCAAACATTTCATTCCATCTGTAGGGCAAACTGTACTGCCAGGTACAGATCAGTATCTACACTGGACCCAAACCTTGTTTCTTTTGAAATTTTCATTGAGATCAAATTCATCCCTTCTTGATATTTAATGAGTCATGAAATAATACCATATGGCATCAACTGTTACCTTATTTCAGACATAGTGAAGGAGAAAATGAAGTTTCTACTTTTCATCTTAAAGTGCATCTGACTTGGTTGCCATACTGTTTTGATGGTTTTGTCTATGCAATTTGGTTGAATGTTTTTGTCCCTGTGAAATGACATACTTTTTATTATCTTTAAAGCCTCACGGTAGTCCAAACCACACTATCTATACAATTTTTGTTCAGAACATAGACTGCTGTTTCACTGTAGTATAGAACAAATACACTAAGAAGTTATTTTCTCCTTTTTGTTATAGAAAAGTAGATGGTTGGAGGTCCAGCCTCTCAAGATATGAAAAATTATTGAACTGACATCATCATATATTTCATTGAATAGCAATTTCTGTGAATGAAAATACTGCAATGCAGTTTCCCAAAACATTAGGCAAAAATTTTTGGGTTTAGGTTTTATCTCTCCGTAAAGGCAAAATCAGTTCAAATCTTTTGTCCCTCTTCAGGGTAACAGTCATTCAACTTAAGGGTAAGGTTTCTCAAAAAGCATAGATTCATTCCAGCTGCCTTGTTTTTGCTCTTACTATTTCCCATAGGTAAACAAACAGCTAGTATCAGAAGTCAAAATCTGATTTGTTCTGGGAAAAAACCTTACACATCAATAATAAACAATAATAATGCAACTATTTTTTACAATTCCATAACCTATGACTCATACAGTTAATATGAAATAATCCCATATTTAAAGTTCATAAAACAGATACTTATAAAATTAATTAAATATAAGTAGGATGGTGTTTGTTAACTCAATACAATATTCAAAGCTACAAAGTGAAACTCTTAATGATTCATGTGGGTTTCTGTTCCTCTTCTCCCAGACTCAACGAAAGACTGTGTATTCCACAGGTATATTCTGAATCTGGAAAGAAAATCTTGGAAACGGTGACTTACATAGTTTTAACATTTCTCAACAGTTTAATTCTGACTGCCTACCAGCTGAAATCCTTTGATTTCTGGCTTTCCATTCCTTCATTCCTTTTATTCTGAACAGCACAAGGATACTGTGCTACTGTTTATAATGCAACAGGGGTAGGATGTTTGCAACATTTCCTCAGTTACAAGAACACCACATAGCTCATATTTGCTGAGATAGAGTCAAGTAACAAAATGCAGTTCATGACTTTTGCCAGCAAAATAGGATCAAATTCAAAGATGCAGTTTCCAAAACTCCCAATGTCTAGTGTGTTGAGCAGGCATCATAATTTTAAGCATATTTTTTTTTTAAAGAAATGTCTTTATAGAACATCCTAGCGGTCTCTCATGGGCCAGAGAAATTACTAAATAACTAAACCTTCAAGTTATGAGTGTCATTCAGTACTAACAAAATTAAAAAAAGGGCTCAAAAAATGTCCTGAAGATTTTATTCATAAAATCTGCAGAGTAGAGAGGGAAAAAAAACCCACACAGGGTGAGTTCACGCTTTTAGTTCAGCATCATCTTCCTTACATGCACAGGTCAGCCACGGTCTGTGTTATAGCAAGGGTGCAGCGCCAGCAGTGTGTTTCTGGCCTCGATATGCAAACTTCTGCCTATTAGACTTCTGCCTATTTGACTATGTTGGATGTCAAAACCTAGCTTAATTTTTTTGTCACCATTGAAATAAAGGATTTTAAAGATTTTCACGGTTTTTGTCTCTAGAATATAGTAATAGTGAAGTAATAATTTTATTCCTGCTACAGTTTAAGAAGAGGTGAGTTCATCTATTTGTATACTAGTATACATTCATTGCATAAATACAACAAAATATGAGATCTAGACAGAAAAGATCAATCTCACACTTTTTAATTTTATAAATGTTAGTTGCAGTGATTGGATTTTTTATCCACTAAAATTAGCAAAATTTGGTAATTTTGGATAAATAAAATTAGCATTTTATTTAAATGCAAAATCTACTTGCTATATTGTAAACAAACTCTTCACATGGTGCTTAATAAAAGAACAACTGAAATCGCTGAGAACTTTTCCCCTGTTTCCAATCGGCTTTATTTAAATCTGAATGTCAGCAAGAAATATCTGCAGTGCAGATATAATTATCTTTATTCACATTTGTGACACTTGTAGAGACTTGTTTATACTCATGCCACTGTGACTCAACAGGAACTAACTCAGTACAACCCATATATCCTTCAAAGACTGAAAGCATGCTTCTTGTTAATTAAATATGTATGCCTACATGTTTGCAATGACAATGTATGTGCTGATTGATTGTTTTCGGTGCCCTCACTTCTCATTCCACTTCTATTCAGTTGTTAATTGAATGTGTTTGCCTCACTACGATGGAGCGATTGCACCAGTGAAGAGAGGAAAATGTCATCTACCCAGATTTGATAAGGTCCCACACAATGTTCTTACTTCTGTATTGGAGAGGTATGGATTTGTTGAGTGAACTTTCAGATGGATAAAGAATTGGATGGATGGATGGATGGATGGATGGATGGATGGATGGATGGATGGATGGATGGATGGATGGATGGATGGATGTTTAAAGAATTACAGTCAATGGCACAACATACAAGTGGAAACCAGTAACAAGAGGTCTCCCTCAGATGTCCGCACTGGGACCAAAGCTGTTTAATATATTTATTGATGATGTAGACAGGGGGATTGAGAGCACCCTCAGCAGACTTGCAGGTGACACCAAGCTGAGTAGTATGGTTGATATATCTGAGGGATGGGATGCCATCCAGAGACTGGACAGGTTGGAGGAGTAAGCCCATGTAAATGTATAAAAAGATCAGCAAGGCAAAGTGTCAGTACAGACTGGGTGAGAAAGGTATTCAAAGAAACCAGACAGAGAGAAGGAGTTGGGGATACTGTTGGATGAAAAAATTGGACATGAGCTGCCATTATGCACTTGCAGACCTAAAAGCCAATTGCACCAAAAGAAGTGTGGCCAGCAGGCTGGGGAAGGTGATTTTCCCCTTCTAATCTGCTGTTGTGACACCAGACCTTGAGTATTGCATCCAACTCTGAGGTCCTTGGTAAAGGAAAGAAGACACTTGTTGGAGTGAGCCCAGAGCAGAGCCATGAAAATTATCAGAGAAATGGAACACCTCTCTTATGAGGAAAAACTGAGAGAGTTGGTGGTTTTCAGCCTGGAGAAGACTGTGGGGACACCTTATCGTAGCCTTTCCATATATATAAATGCAACCTATAGGAAAGACTTTTTACCATGGGTCTGTAGTGATAGGNCTGGTGGTTTCCAGCCTGGAGAAGACTATGGGGACACCTTATTGTGGCCTTTCCATATATATAAATGCATCCTATAGGAAAGACTTTTTACCATGGGTCTGTAGTGATAGGACAAGGAGCAATGGTTTTAAACTGAGAGAATAAAGGTTTAGATTGTATGCAAGGAAGAGCTGTTTTAGAATATGGATGGTGACACACTGGAATAGGTTGTCTAGAGAGTTTGTAGACTCCCCATTAGTGGAAATGTTCAAGTCCAGTTTAAAGGGGGCTTTGAGCAAGCAGATCTAATGTCAAGTGTCCCTGCCCAAGGCAGAAGCTTTGAACAAAAATTTTTAAAGGTTTCTTCCAACCCAAAACATTCTATGATTCTGTGATNAGGCAAGTGTCTCTGCCCAAGGCAGATGCTTTGAACTGAAATTCTTTAAAGGTTTCTTCCAACCCAAAGCATTCTATGATTCTGTGATTGCAGATATAAGTGACATCATCTGTGGTTGTATTGATAGAGGCATGAGAATAGTATAGAGACAATTTAAAATCTGTTTACTTTTAATTTAGAGTCATGTGATTTTGATCCTTAATATATATTCCATAACATGTGTTTTTAAATTTTGTATGTGCAGCACTGAATAACACATTTTCAATTCATTCTAAATAGTAATAAAGCATAGAATAGAAATGGAAAATCTTTTTAACCTTTAGGCATTAACACATTACTTATATAAAACATAGAATTTTTAAAGAGGCCAAACAGTTTTACAGACACAATAACTGTGTGTTATTATTTTAAGTGTGATGCAGTAATTGATATCACTGTTTTCAGAGATCTGTGTTTTTTTTCAAAAAACAGGCAAATAGATATAGGTAAATATGTGACTAATGGAAATTTTAGACCTTTGTAAGAAGTTAAATGATGTTCTCCTCTGAAATTCAGTTTATTAACACTGAGATTTTGATCCTGCAGATCTTTCTGAGGTGTATGGTACCTAGTGTATACACAACCCCCGCCCCAACAGACATGTTACTGCCAAACAAGAGTAAATTTCAGATTCCAGAGCACAGTGAGGAGGCAGGGACCAGATGTGTCTATGGAGACAGAGGTTTAATTACAGACCTCGATTGTACTAGTAAGATCCTGCTTAATTGTGCATCCTCCTTTGATAATTTAGCCCAGCTGCTCTGCAGCTATAAGAGCCATACGGCATAATACATCTCAGAATAATTTATGCTTTTAATAGAAAGATTGACAGCAATGTGCAAAATAATGGTTAGTCCAGCCCAATATATAGTTACACATGGTAACAGAAATCAGTTTATATTTATTTATTTTGTCTTCTGATAAATGCAGATTGAGTAACTGAAATTATAGGCTCCTTTAGATTGCACCAAAGTCACTTGTTCCCCCAGTAATGGCAAGGCTCTGGTATATGAAAGGACAAACTGCTACAAAATTTATATTTTTAAAGGAACACCTCACTGAAACTAGACAAGAAAACAGGTTGTAGTGTATTTTTCTGTAACAGGAAAGGATTTAAAGACATATGTCAGCATATAGATGTTATTTTACCATATATAAGCACATGCTGCTGAAATCTGTAATTAAAAGCTAGCCTTGGTATTGCCAAGCTAAATGTCCTTAGAAATTTGGGATATCTCTGAAGAAGAATTATGAAGTTCTTATTAGATGAGAAATTGATGTTTTCCTCTAGTATGTAGCACTGATAAATGATTAACAGAAGCCAGTCAATCAAGAAAAAAACCTGAAGTCATGTAAAATTTGGACTTATTTACTTCCCTTGTCTCTTCTTCCAGCCTTAGTATTAAAACTGTACCAGGACATATAGTCATTTCTGCTTGCTCCTGTGCTTTATAAGTTCCTGGCTGAACAAAATATCTGTAAAGGATACTGATAAAGCTTGGAGCAGCCCCATGACTGTTTTGTCCTTGAGTTCAGCCTCGTCTCCCTGTAGGGAGAAGTCAGAAAATTCACAAGAAATAACTTTATTTGCTCTTCCCTCTTTTTCTCTGCATTGAATTCAGATCATTCAACCTTCCAATTATGCATTTTTAAGTTCTTGTTCTCACTTTCTCCAGCTTTTATATTACACAGGGAAAAACATATAGAAGCTGAAAATCATGAACAGAAGTGCCTTAAGGCTATGTCAATATCATTAAGGAAAGTATAGCTGGTACTGCACTGGGGACCATGTACACATATTTTTTCAAGATGGCCCAAGGTATGTTTTTCCTACAATCCGAGTAGCATTTTCCAAAGCTACCTCACCATGATGTAGAGATACAAAATTGCAGGGATCATTACCTGGATTATCATTTACAGCACAGTAAAGCACACTGAGGGGTACAGAATTTGAAATGCATGAAAATGAAGTGCTTCATGGCACCTGAACTCAGCACCAGAGAATGTTTCTTCATCAATTTTATTTATTAGAATGCAAAATACAGAAAGCTACTGTAAGAACAGTCAGCAGTGCAGCGTAATCGAAAGCAGCCAAGGATCTGCTCCTATTCCTGAATTCAAGGGGCACCATGTACATAAAATGCAAAGGATTTGCACATCTCTAAAGGGACAGAGGGAGCAATCTGCCCACACGATTCACCTAGGCTACCACTTTTTGCTGTCTCTGTGAATGGTTCTTTGCCATATCAGGATGTCCAGAGTCAATCTTCTTTGTTCTCTTCAGCAATGTGTCTGAAATTCACCTTCTTGGTTGGTTTGTTTAGTTTGTTGGTTGTTGAGTTTCTTTTTTTTTTTTTTTTTTTTTGTCAAACTCAGAAACTGACAGTCACAGAATGGGAAATCTACAATCCAATTTTCTATAGATGTATCTTTTATCTTCCTACATCTCTCTCTGAGCTTTTTGCCTGTCAGGATTTTTTTTTTTTTTTTTTTTTATTTTGTCTTAAGAATGATTTCTGTTGAATTTTGTGACCAATGAGCAACTTTATTTTGCTATTACTGTTGTTATCATCCCTTACTAATTCCCACTGGATTTCCACTTCCAATAGAAATAACAGTGAAGGAAAACAGGGATGGAGGAGATGAGGTACAGTGTTTTATGAAGACACTACATTTGTTATGAATACACATTTTAGAAGGGATGCTGTAAATTCTTTTCTTGATGCAAGTATATGCACATCTTTTTGTTACAGGAAAGCCTACCAGGAATATTTGAAAATATAAGTTGCTGTCTAGCAGTCATACTTCATATTCCTCACTTTGATTCCTGACTTCATCTCACTCTTTTGCAACATAAACATGGAGGCAATTAAAATTATCCAGATACAGAATTTGTTATTGAGAGTCATATGTTAGTGAAAAACCTCTCAGTGCAACCTCAATGAAGATGATATTTCAGTTGGTAAAAATAATATGCTTAAAAAAACCAAATGTTCTGTAATGGGATGTTTAGGTGGGACGGTTTATTCAAATAAGATCTCATTTGGATCATTGAAAGTATTAGTTGCATTAATTAATTATTTCATTAAGTATTAAGTAAAAAATGTCAGTGAAACAATATATCTGTAGTTTAATTATAAGCAACCTTACCATATGATGTTGTTTTGTTCTGTTCATCAACAGCAGAGTGTCTAAATACCTTCTTAAAAAATAACTCCCCTCTGCTGTATGTACCTAATATAGAAAGTATGTATTTGTGAAGGAATGAAGATTTAATGATAGACATGAGACATAGAGAAAATAAAGTGGGCAATTTGGCGGAAGGTAAAAAGTAGGAAGGAGTAAAGAAGAAGAATCTCTGTAGTAAATGGACATAAAACTTGCAGGCTGCAAAATTTCCTGACTCAGTGAAGGGGACATAGAAACATGGAAAGACAGAAAAACAGTATCTCAAATTATCTTAAGGAATTCACCTGCGGCCATTTGCTTAAAATTGTGTCCTTTGAAATACCTGAATTGGAAAGCATTTGATGAGAAGAGCTGGTGTTCTTATTATAATGAAAATGCATTATTAAGGTTACATCACCAGTGAATCAGGAGTAAGTTGATGCTTAGTGTCAAGTTCTGGAGTTGCTGAATACTTATAGACATTTTTGTTTTTATAAAGCTTACTTATAAGCATTTTTATTTGCTTCAACTATTTTTTTTCATTTTTTTTTTAAATTAGTCCCTTTATTTGAATGTCTCTGTAGTTTTTAGGCTTTTATTCTTCATATTTGTATCATTTTGTATCATCTCACCTAATAAAAATATTACCTCTAATCTCCATCTTACACTTCCAATGGCAACAAATATTAAAATAAATTTGGAACCAAATTACCTCCTCTAACTGATTTTATTCAGGAATATAGGAAAATACCCAAAGCCAAAATTAATAAAACTAATGTTAATTTAATTTTACTTTAATTAAATTTCATGTTTACAATCGAAATCGGTACAGTTTTATTGCCTTAATGTTATCTTCAATATTTTGAGCAGTACTTAAGTTTCTTTTTATGCTATACAGTTACATTAATAAAATGAAATAAGGACTATTTTTCTTTTCCTGTCATACACCAATGGAAGGAAAGAGAAAAACCCCTTTCAGCTTAGAGGACGTATTTATTGACTTAAACTGTGCAAAACTTATATTTTTTTTTTCATTACTGGAAAATTTTGAGCAAAATCAGTCTATCACACACTTGCCACAGCCAAAACAATTTAAACAGAAGTGCATCAAAGGAGACAATCACCACATGCAGAAGGTCTGTTTAGGACTGATGAAGAATTTATATTCTGCTTTATTTTCAAGATGCCAATGTTTTGAAACTGTGTCCTGAACACAACAATTATAAAAACATTTTTATCAGTAGAGGGTTATGATAGTCTACATAAATTAGTATTTCACAAGTGATTATATAAATACCTAAACTCAATGCTGACTTTTACTACTGTTCTTATTAAACTTTACTGCTGTTTTAATGTGCTATCAGTGCCAGAAAAGAAAAGAAAAGAAAAGAAAAGAAAAGAAAAGAAAAGAAAAGAAAAGAAAAGAAAAGAAAAGAAAAGAAAAGAAAAGAAAAGAAAAGAAAAGAAAAGAAAAGAAAAGAAAGAAATTGTCCTAGGGTGACACCCAAGGCTCCACCAACTGAGCAAGCCCTACCCAATCTAAACCCCTACATACAATAAATAGAAGCAAAGTCCCAATAGTACATCTCAGGCAAGCTACAGCCCTCTAAAAAATCTTTCTAAGTTTTTCATCTCTTCAGAGCAACAAAAAGTTTTATTATTTAATATTTTTCATTTTTATGTTACTAAATACTTTACCTATTAAATAATTAATTAAAGAAACTATTTCATTTGTCATTTCAAATAGGATGGTGAACATGAATGGTTATTTTATTGATGAAACAGTAAATTTATAAAATCGTTATTTTTAATTCTCATTACTGTATTCCTACACACGGGATTAGTAAATTATAGGAATTCACCTAGAGCTAGAGGGGAGAAACTTTATGTTCTTCTCACTATAGTTTCTCTTGCCCAAAATTGTATGGTAAGTCACATATCAGGGTGGAAGAAGTGTAGCTGAAATGCTTTATTGTAAAGCAATATGAAATGCAAAGCTGCTGGGTGAAGAATGTAAAATCTGTTGCCTCTTCTTCCCCTATGGTGAGTTTTTCTGCATCTTGTGCCTTTAAGAAGCAGTACACAACATATGCCATTGTCAAATATGCCATGGTATGAAGTGTATTTTAAGTATTTCAGACTGGAGAAAACCTTTGCTCCTATGAAGGTATGTGATGTGAGTACGGAGTCTGATAAATGAATATTCAAATATCTTAAATAAAGATAAACAAAGATATTGCCATGTAATTGAAACAATCTTCTTATACTCCAAATACATTTTTTTTGGTCTCTTATACTAAATGAAACCCAATGAATTGTATCTCAAATGCTGACTAAATACTTACATATTGATTTTGCAATTTGACAAGCAAGTTATCTTTGATAAATTTAGGTTTGAGCTTAGAAATGCCTATTCCTAATAAAAGAGCTTGTTGTGATTAAAAGGGTTTCACAAAACTTGCTGATGTGATAACATCTTGTGGGTTTTCTCATACTGAGTAATTAGCATCTTTTTCAGTATTTCTGTGATTTTTAAACCTATCCAATTTTATCACATATTAAAGAAAAAGTTTTCTTTTTTGAAATTTATCTTATGAAGTACATCACTACAGGAAGAAAAACATTAAGTACACATACAATTCATTCAGTGTCTGTCACAATCTTCCAGTTTTATTGCTCTTTCTTTCTCAAAATTAGTAGCAGTTTTTTTCCACACATTGGTTTGGTTGTGCTGATTTTGTTCCTGGAATTTCCACAACACATTTTGAATCAATTTTTCAGTAATCCTTTACATGAATCTGTATCCAGTTGAGAGCTCTCATTCTGCAGGAATCTTTCTGATTGTGTGTCAATGGTCCTACTTTAAGTGTTGATAGAGAGCTTGGTGAGTTGTCCAAATGGAGATGCATAATATTATTTAAAATGCCACAGTGGGTTTTTTTTTTCCAAAAGGTGCAAATAGAGCTATAATTTATGACACTTCTGGACTGTTTGGAGGCTGGGTAGCATGCCATTGGGCAAGCTATTAAATAGGGTCTGTAATGAATGGCATTCTTTTTTAACTGTATTGAGACACAAATCTGTGGAACTAATGTTCTCCGAAATGTCAAGAGTTGCACTTTAAGATATTGGTGTCTGACATGGTAAACAATATTTATGTTTGTATCCTATGAAATAAAAACCATTTTTAGAGGCAAAAAAAAAATAGGTTTTCCAGCTATCTACAACAAAAATCTGAACCTCAGAATATCTATCACAGGTAAAAATTTCAAATTTCAGGTAATTTAAACATAATCATGATCTAAGTGACTTATTGATTTATTGGTGACAAGTAATTAACAAACGATTTGTGAATACACAGTCAGAATCAATACCAACAATATGGAAAATAAAACACTGCACTAGACATTTTAAAAAGTCAATAAACACATATTTCTAAACACAATTCTGTAGCCAACGACCTTCTCTCTGTCTCTCTGTCACGCATACACACACATTCATTCACACAAAGATATGGGTCATGAAGGTTGCCAGCATACCATTGCCTGGGAGTGGGGGAGTCCTCTGTGTTCAACCTTTTGTGGGAGATGAGGATACCCTGACTTTGAGTGCACCTTGCTGACAAATGCATGGCTGAGAAAGCACTTCATGGGCTCGTGCTCACACAGCCAAGGTGTGGTCCTTGCCTTGTCACCCTGAGTATTGCACCCTGCAGTGCAACCTCACTCAACAGAGCACAGCTCCTCATGCTTTAATTTCTTCATGTTTATTTCAAGCTGTGTCATTCTTTGTTTCAAAAGTCATTTTGAAATTAGGTTTAACGGAAGCAATGAGAACTTACTTCAGAAGGAGATATTTAGGAAGTGCAATTTACTTCTAAGAGGCAAAGTCCCCACATTTTCTGTCAATGCTTTCCAAGATGCCAGATTCCTGGCAGAATATTCACATTGACTTTAAAAAGAATATTATTTCCAGGCAAGATAGAAAGTAGTTGGGAAATCAGATGGCTAGAATAGGACTATATTTCACATTCTACACATCTGTCTTTGAAGCTGGGATTCAGCTCTCAGGTGTACACAACTGTCTACAGACCTCACCTAAATCTCTGTTTTTTTAAGTGAGCTCTGTGACTAAAATCTGAGTGTAGTCAAAGGAAAAACAACAATAGAGTTAATGGATTTGATTCAGTTGTGCACACACAAGGTACTGATTGTCACCTTGGTTACTTTATCTCTCTAGCAGCTGCCATTAAAGGTGAATACAGATCTTATATATGTCCCCTGAGAAAACTGTCAGTTCATGTATTTGATGTCGATAACTTTAAGGCATATTGTGACATTAGGTTATTACTTGTAGGTCACTAATCCAAACCAGTGGAATGTATAGAGCTGTTAAGCAGATGTGAGCTATACAAATAATACATTGCATTATGTACATGTCCAACAGCAGATCCTGGAACATAAAACTCAGAGAGCTGTAGAAGTTAGAGAAAAAAAAAATTCTAAACAACAACAACAAAAAAAAAAACTTACAAAACCAAACCAAAACAAAAAAAACCTCCAAACTGGAACTTGTTTTCCAAGGGGGCTACAAATTGTTCAAACCTCTGGTAAATATGACCTGAAGAATCTGACCGGACTTCAAAGTTTGACTTGGAAGGTTGGACCAGTTTTGGTGCCCAATGTCCCTTCCACTCTATTGTCTGTCTGTTTTGTGTATCCACTTGAGACATTTTAGAGAGAAACATGAACAGGCTACAGTGAAGACAAGACTGGCCTCAAAAGTGACAGCACAAGCAGGGCCAAGGAGTCCAGTTCTGACACAAAGCAACTTACATCAATTTTTTTCTCAACATTATTTAAGAAGTTGCTAATGTACTTGTAATCAGAAAGCTGAATTTTTTAACAGAACCAAACAAAATTCTAGAAAGGTGCTCTGAGATGCTAGCAGAGAATCTCTAAGCATAGTCCTTCTTACAGCTATGTTATTAGTATTTTTGTGACAACTGTAATTTAAAAATACATGCACTCATTAAGTAGTCTTGAGTGAAATTATATCTATAGAAGTTACATCCAACATTACATTGGAAAAGAAGGATAGAGTCTTTAGTTGCACGTTCATAGTTTTGTAATACTTTAATAGCAAGAACTGCACACTAAAATACTGTGAAAAGTGCACCTTTATAAATTAATTAATAATATGTGGGATAACTATTATGTAAATCCAGGAAAAAGAATGATAGTAGAAAAATTCCATTGCATGTACTTTGCAGAGGTCTGCATTAAGTCATTTTACTAGGCTTTGAAAAGTTTTTCAGGTTCCTGCCTGATGTGTTTCAGTGGGAATATTTCTAGCATTCTGTTTTTATGGGCAGCTGGAAAGAGAAGATGGCACTCCTAAAAACAAGTGCTTTTAAATTTGTCTAAATGTTACTAAGACTAGATGTCACTTTTTCACATGCTGATCATGATGTCAGCTTCCACTGTGGAAAAGCATGGCTTTGTTTCCAAGCAAGGAAGTTTTGCTATAATAAATTTAGTGATTTATACCACCATAAAATCTATATATTATTTAAAGGACTTATTATCCTCTTGGAAATGAATTGATAGACTGAAAAAGGGAGTAAGATGATGGCAGGAGAGGTCTTAAGATGGTATTTTACCAACACATAAAATGTGTACAATGTATTGTCTATTCCCAATATGTAGACCATATTGAGATAAACGTATTTACAGAGTGATTAGAGGCATATCTGCTTGCTCTCAAAACACAACTATCTTCAACCTGTCAAAGGACAACTCACCTCCAGCTGTCACCTTGCATTTACAAAGAAGGCTTTTCCTTGTCAAAGACAGATGGCCTCATGTGAATGCTCATGAAAGCTGGTGACAAAATTTGCAATGACTGCAATGCTGCAGGGTCATGTTAAATAATATCATGCAAATCTAAAATTTCATTTTTCATCTCTAGCTAAAAGATATTAATTTTATTTTATTTAGGAAGATAAACTGTGCTGTTGAGATATTTAGGATGGAAATATAAAAAATACTGAAGAACAAATTGGTTTTGTCCATTTATTTTGACTTAGCCTGCAGTGACTATCAAAATTCAATTCTACTAAAAAACCTGAATGCCTTTAAGAAATAGATATTGTTTGGAGTTTTGGGATAGGATCTTTATTAGTGGAAAATATTTCTCTCTGTTTTCAGAGCATCCAGTTCCTTTGGACTTGGTATCTAGTGGCATATATCTTTCCAGCAGAATCTATGTCCACAAACAACTATATGGGAGGAAAAAAAAATTTTTAGTAGGAACAGATTACAGAAAGCAAGTAGCTTTTCTAATAGACCTGTAAATATCAAGAAAGCATTGAAATAAATATAAGATTTTATGGGATTTAACATATTTTTAAGAAGTAACAATAGAAAAAATCATGGGGAATATAGACATGAGAATTAAAAATCTTAAAAGTATATAGGCAAATAAGGAAAAAAAAAGTCTACCTTGAGTAAAAGTAGGAAGTGCCGCTGGAAATGAGATTAACAGCCAGTTAAGAATTTGTTAAGTTAGTTGCAGATAGGCTACTAACTCTCATTCTAATAAAAAAAATTTTTAATAAATGTGCAAAAACAAGGCATGTGATGAATAGTTAGGGCAAAAAATTGCTGCAAGAAAGAAAATGATACCCAAGGGGAGAAAGAATCCAATAACTGGGACTATAAAGATTTATTGGGAGAAGGGTACAACATTATTTACTTTCTGACCCAAAGGATCTTAGATAAATTGATTAGCTGTGCTTTAAGTGACCTTTCTGACAAAAAAAAAAAGAAGGTATTAAGAAAAACAATATTCCCTCATAATCCCTAGCAAGGCTGGGGAATATTGTTATTATTATTAGCTAAGACAAAACTCTTGTAAGGCTAAATAAAATTAGCCACAGAACATTCTTTGTCTTTCATTTCTGTGAAGACTGATTCTGTAGAATTTCAGTTGAGGATATGGCTGATTTTGTATTGTCTGGTTCTTTCATACTCAGTAAGGAAATTTAAAACATATTTTAGTGAAGAAATTAGAAAAGAGCAAAGTCTACACGTCTGACACAGATATTGAGGGGGAAAATGAGAATGAACCTACAAAGTTAAAATAATGACCTTTCTGGTTTCTGTGTGTTCTTTCTTTCTTTCTTTCTTTCTTTCTTTCTTTCTTTCTTTCTTTCTTTCTTTCTTTCTTTCTTTCTTTCTTTCTTTCTTTCTTTCTTTCTTTCTTTCTCTCTTTCTCTCTTTCTCTCTTTCTCTCTTTCTCTCTTTCCTTCCTTCCTTCTTTCCTTCTTTCCTTCTTTCCTTCTTTCCTTCTTTCTTTCTTTTCTTTCTCCTTTTTAATCACCAAATCACTGTTGCTTCTGATAGATTACCATTATGATAGAAGATGCAGAATTACATGCTGCATTGCCTCCAGAAGGGTCACAATGTAAATTCAGTGAATGAAGCTAAGATGTAAAAAAAAAAAAAAAAAAAAAAAAAAAAAAAAAAANGAACCTCTTTTTAAAAAAAAAGTGAAAGAAGAAAAAAAAGGAAAAAAAAAAAAAAAAAAAAAAAAAAAAAAAAAAAAGACAACAAAAAAACCAAAACAAAACACTCTAATTCTCTCCCAACAAGCTGTTTTATTAATCTTAATTCTTACAAGTAATAATGTTCATGTGATATTGACCAAATGAGAATGCCTTGTAGCTGAAGTATTAAAACCAGGCTGCCTTCGAAGAGAAGAAAGTATGGTTTATGTAATAGTAAAATATATGTTGATTATTGAACAGATGAGTTAGATAACATGCTTCTCATGTTTTGTTTTTTTATATTATCCTGTGTGCAAGGATTAGAGACATATGATGCATCTCAAAGATTTAGACAGAGATTTAGATTATGTAGATTTATTGAAATTTACAAATTTTCAATATAATTTTGAAATCTTTTGAGGATAGTATGAATTACATGTTAGTAAGGTCTCTTAATTCTCAGGAAGAAAAACCAGGAGGGCTAGATGAGTTTGATTAATTACTAGTGGGGTAATTTATTTTGTTTAGTTTAAGATTAAATTAACATCACCTGTTATGTCAAAAACTACCAAAACTTAAACACTTAGTATTACAATCCAATTATTGAGAGATTTCTCAGACCAAATTAAATCAAACTAGACAATATGTCATAGTCCAGAATTTATTTTGCAATTAATGTGAGGCAGAAAGACAGGAAGAAAAGGTAGAGAGAGTTCAAGCAGAAGACAGCCACCACCAGCATTCCAGCTGGTCCTTCTTCTCCTTAGGTCTCTGGGTGGCAGGGGTCATTCAAAATGTTTTATTATTTATACATTTTAGCAAACAAAGGAATTAATGCTCATTGGCTACACAACTTGCTTATTCTATTGGTTAAATAATTCCCTCACTTCTAATGCTAATTATTCCCATTCCCATTCTTTCTTTCCCACCGAGTTGGTGCATTTCTTTGGTTGGTGGCTCCTGAGTCAGTGGTTGTGATCTCCCCCTGCTGGATTGCTCTTCATCCATTCCAAGTTGATTTCATCATAGTTCCTGAGTTGACTTTGCTTGTGGCCCATAAATTCTGTGGTTTTTGTGTCCGTTATCAGTGATCCATTCTTCTCTCCCAGCTTCTCCTCCAGCCTCCATCTAGGTCTGAGATAACACCTGGACAATTGCAACACCTTTATCTTATCTCAAGTTCCCAGCTGTTGCTTATCTTCCAGTCCATGTTCCAGGTGTCCAGAGAAGCATATTTGGGGGAGCTTCCTTGGTTGTTGTTGGTCTCAGATGTCATCTGTCCCATAACTTGGGGTGATCTTTGTTTGACCAGAGATATGTGTATGAGCAGTTGGTTCTTTACACAGTTTGCCAGTGTGATTGTTTGTCTGAGTGTGTTACCCAGCATGTGCTACCCAGACCTCATCTCTGCCAGGTCTGGAGTTAGCACCATCCTGTCACTCCCTTCTGCGCTTATCTCATGGCAAATTCCTTCAGTGGTCTTAACAGTGCTTGAGACAGGAAACTGGGATCTTTAAGTCTTTATGCTTGGGAAAATATTTTTTAATGCTATATTTGTGCTGAAATGGTAAAAAGGAAATATTTTTTTTATTTTATTTTTAGATTGCAACTGTTTCCAGCTGCAAAAAACGTGTCTAAAGGAAGAGGAAGATTATTGAAGCAGTTAGTCACCATGGCATAGAGAGCTCCATGGCTCTCTTTTAATGAAAACTTTGCTACAATACATGTGATTAATTTTCTCTACTGGGAAAAAATTGTATTGTCTGATATCCCAATTAGATGTATATCAGGATTTTTGTCCTCTTTTAGATCTCTCTCTCATTTGAGATTCTATCTTTTTTGTGACTCTTCATCATTAACAAAACTGAAACAGTAGACCCTTCTATTGTAAAGAATAAACTCATTTCCTATGAGCATTAAATTATACACTGAATGCATTGATCTTTTGCCATACCTACACCTAACAATCTTTCCTCTCTTCTGCATGGTGCTATACAGAACATTCCTGTTATGTCTCAGCTTAGAATGAAGATGAAAGGTCCTAACAAATTTTCATTAATTTACAAGTGAATGAGCACAGACTTGACAGTTTACTTCTCATTAAGATTCAAAAGCTAAAGACAAAAAAAGGCAAAAGAGGTAAAAAATGTGTCTTTGTCTAGCAAATAAATCGCTCTCTTCTTCCCTTAATGTCTTGTCTATGAGTGCTGAAAGGTAAGCCAAAGTATCATTTCCTGACCATGCATTTACCTGTTAATTTTATTCCTGTATCTGTTTTGGATACCACATCTAGCTGTTTCCTTGCTTAACTTGAGGGGCTATTTAATTGTAAATTCTCCCAAAGTCAGTATGGATGAAAACTGCTTCAAGTTTAGGTTCCCTTTACCTAAAAAGTACTCCAAAGAACTCCATTCCAGGCTTTGGAACCCAAAGGCATGCAACAAATTCATCAGTTATAAAACACACTGACCTACCAGTGAGGTAACAGTGTAGCACTGCCAGTGTTTTGAACACTCTGAGTTGAAATAAATGTATTATCATAGTTTCATAGACTCATTAAGGTTGATTAAGTTTTAAGGTTTTAGATCACCAAATCCACCCATCAACCTAGCACCACCATCATCCTCAAGTACAACAGGTTTTGGACTCTACCATTTCCCTGGTCATTCTGTTCCAATAATTTACCATTCCATGAAAAAAAATATTTTCTAATTTCTAATGCAATACTCCTATGGTGCAACTTGAAGCTATGTCCTCTCATTCTGTTAGTTGTTAATTGGCAGAAAGGACAAACACCTGACTCACTAAAGCCTCCTTTCAGATAGTTGTGGAGAGTGATGTCACCCTGGGCCTCCTTTTCTCCAGACTGAACAACCTCAGCTCCCTCAGCTGCTCTTCATTGTACTCCAGCGCTGTTGCCCTTCTCTGGACACTCTCCAGGACCTCAGTGTCCTTCTTGCAGAGAGTAGCCAAAAAATTAGGTGATCCCGCCCCTATTCTCAGCCCTGGTGAGGTCACATGTGGAGTGCTGTGCCCAGTTCTGGACTCTTCAGTGCAGGAACCAAATGGAGCTCCTGGAGCAGGTCGAGCAGAGGGACACAAACATAATTAAAGAACTGGAGCATCTCTCTTCTGAGGAAAGGCTGAGGGAGCTGGGCCTGTTCAGCCTTGAGAAGAAACTGACTGAGAAACGACCTCTTCAATGTCAGTAAGCATCTGAAGGGAGGGTGTTAAGAGAGCTCTCTGATCATTTCCTCCTGCATTATGGGGCTTCATTCTCATCCCTGTCTGTCTTCCAGCTAAGGGAGCTAGGTATCGTGACAACAACTGGTCTTGGTCTTGTTGTTAAAAAGTGAGATAAAGAAGATATTAAGTTCCTCAGCCTTTTTCTTATCCTTTGTCATTATGTTTCCCCCTACATCCAAAAAAGAATGGAGATTCTCCTTGGCCCCCCTCGTGTTTCATAGGGTATCAGATATTACTCAAAGGAAACCAAGGGCCAAGGATAACAAAGAGACTGTCTGAGAAAATCACATTCTTCTATTTATAAACCTATAACTGCCAGGGAAAGAGATTAAAATCCCTGCAAAATTTCAGTTATAGAAGTCTGACAGCAGAAAAACTGGAAAGCCACAATTACAGGCTTATGTTCTTTGTGCTCATCTTCAGAGGCACACCTGATTCACAGACTGGAATAAGCTCTGTCTCTTGGGAAGCCATGTTTGAGATAGCAGCTGAAAATAACATGACAGCCTGAAGTCTACTTGGCTTTCTAAGATACTTTCAAAAATTTTATTTTTATGAGGAGTCCACTCTTGGCACTGATGCTGCTGTAATCCTGGAGCCTAATAATCCAAATGAATGTCAATGATCATTTTTCACCTGTATTCACACTGTATTTTCTACCTGTATTCACACTGTAAGAAAATATTTGCTGCCTATTATTGATAATTAGATGAGGCTTAAGGTCAAGATTCCAGCAGTTACTTATGTAACAGGGTCAGAAATTTAAACTACATTAATTAATCCAAGCCCAAAATTCAGGTTTTACTTCTAAGGCATTTAATTTTATACATTGTTTAATATTACTTAGGTGGATTTTTTTACCCAGTCTATGCCTCTCTACAGGTTGCAGTCACGTATTGGGTAGAGATGCAGCCCATGCAGGGCCATGTTGGAGCAGATATCCACACTGCAGCCCATGGAAGATCCCATGCTGCAACAGGTGGATGTGTCCTGAGGGATGCTGTAGCCTGTGGAAAGTCCATGCAGAAGCAAGATTCTGACTGGAACTGTGGTCTGTGGAGGGGAGCCAATGCTAGATGAGATTTTGTGGCAAAAAAAGGTGGCCTGCAGGGGATCCAGGCTGCCTGATCCTGAAGGACTATATCCTGTGTGAGGAAAACCACACTGAAACAGGAGAACAGTGTGAGGAGGAAGGGGCAACAGAGAAAGTATGTTATGTATTGACTGCAGTCCCCATTCCTTTTCTGCACTGCTCAGAGGGAGGAAGTAAAAGAATCAGGAGAGACATTGAGCCTGGGAAGAAGCAGGATGGGAGGAAGTTTTGGGTTTATTTCTCACCATCCACACTCTTATTAATTGGAAATAAATTAAATTAACCTTCTTCAAGTTGCTTCTGTTTGTCCCAGGACCATAATTGGTAAGTGATCTTCCTCTCCTTATCTCAACCCATGAGTCTTACATTCCATTTCTTCCATTTGTTCTGCTGATGGGAAGTGAAAGAATAAAAAAAAAATTAAAAGAAGTCAAAGAAGTCATAGGAAAGAATGTATTGCCTGTTTTAAGGAGGTAACTTAAAAATTTCCCTCAGGATTTCTTTTGAAAACTCTTGTCAAAATGGATCAGTTTTGGTTTTAAGCCTAAATTCAAGCTTTCATTAAAATCATGTAATAGAAGACAGGAGTTTTTGTAAAAATATTTTAATAGTGAAAAACTGCTGACTTGCATGCTACTGGTGATTATGTTTGCTGTTTCCCAGCTGACCTATCTTTCATGTTATACTTCTGATCATAACCTTTGTCACATAAATTGTGACAAACATAGTCACAATTCAAAAGATCAGTGTAGGAGTTGAACAGGTTGGCTGTATTATAGGAGAAAAATGTACAGCACAGAGAGCCAGAAAAAATTATAAAAGTCTCTGGTAAGTAATTAGAAACTCAATAACTCCTTTGTATCACAGAAGTTGCATTTCTGGAACATTCTTTTTCCCTCTCTCTTTTGTTGCTCTTGTTCTTTAATAAATCAGATGAAGAAGAAAGAGCTAAGTTGGATTTTCTCCAAAAAATCTGTGGCAGTATCTCTTCTTCAACTTTTTGCTCTTCTAATGAGCTAAAAATGTGCCTTTCAGCCACCTCAAGTATTTGAAGTATTTATGATATGTGATGTTCATGGAAGGTAAGGAAAGCTCTCCAAAAAATTTTGAAGGCAGTGCCAGCTCTCTGTTGGGAATTCTGTTCTACTGGAACTGCAGTTTCCTGACTGTTCTTAGCACTTTCTCACTAAGCAAGAAAGGAAAAAAAAAAAAAGAAAAAAAAAAAAAANAAAAAAAAAAAAAAAAACAAAAAAAAAAGAACGAAAATGAAAGAGGAAAAAATATGCTGGATAGAAAACACAGAGGAGAAAATTCCCTTAACATGGGCATATAAATGAAAGAGATAAATTAGAGAAATGTTTGTATTTAAGGAAAGGAATGTGCAATTAGAAACCGAACAAATGGAGTTGTCACAGTTTATCATAATTCCAAGTTCACATGCTGGAGGGTGGTTCACAGCAGAAAAGAACTGGACTTCTAAAATTTGCATATTTACATTTGAATATGCAGGTCAGATAATACTTTGTTCCCTTTGGCTTGTCACTTCTGTTTTATCAGCTTCTTATTTGGTGAGTGGCTTTTGCAGACTGTATTACTATTCTCAGTATAGCTTCTGTCTTTGTTCAACTGCTACTCAGTATACACAAGAAAGGCTTGAGAAGAATAAAAATCTCAGCCTTTTTTTCCCACCTTCCACCTTTTTCTATTGATCTGAGAGATAAAAAGAAGCTATCAGCTAATCAAAGATGAGTGTTTGACCCTTGGTACCAAGTAAAACCGTAATAATTAATTTATGCTTCTTGTTTGGATAGATTTCTTGAATACACAAATATGCAGACTGAGTTGCTCAAATCTGAAATTATAATGCCTTTTCTATAATTATGAATTCCACTTCTGGGAATAGAAGTAGACTTCTGTTTCAAAAACAGTACATGTAGGGAGAGGGGGAAAAAAAATCTAAGTTTCCTGTGGGGAACAGTTTAAGTGAAAACAAATAGAGAGCTAGTGCTCTTTCAGGCCAGCTGGCAAATCAGGACCCAGCTGCTGTTTTTGAGTCTGTGAAGTTCAGCACCTGCAGGAGCTAGAAACATAATTATTATTTATGTACAGGTGAGCTTCTGAGGGTCTAGGGAGCTCTCAGACCTACACATTTGAATTTTTGCTCCTGGACTCACACATTCTGCAGAACTTACAGTGTTGCTTGTTGACTTCACGACCTCTTTGTCAACTTCTACTTCTCACTAACCAGTCGAAAATTGAATATATTGTATTTCCTTAAGCTTCGCTTTCAATACAGCCTCTATCCATACTCACTGCTTCTTAGATCATGTACACAATAACAGCAGAAACAAAATACTTCTTCCCTAGGACTGAGCCAATTCTTATTTAGTTCTTCCTGAGCTCCATGTGGTGAATCAGAGCCCTAGTTACCAACCTCCACACAGCTGTCTGTTCGTACTAGGCACGTATCTGTTTCCAGCCTGATTGGGGTCCACTGTTTAATCTACTGCCACCCAACAGAGTAGATAGATATTTCTGCAGTCAGCTGTAGTCCTGCCCAGCTGGATCAGAAAATGAAGTGCAAAAGGCCATATAAGTACTCTCAGACATTTTTTGACTGTCAGAGATTTTTTTTTACCACATCATAATCCTGTTAAGTCAGAATGATGAGTGTCTACCTGCAAAACCCAGTCACACTTGGTGAGGAGGAGCAGCGTGCCAGCTGCAATACATTGCAAGCAGAATCTGAGGCTCCTGAGTTACAGAAATTGTAACTGTATACATGAAAATGTAGTAATGATAAGTCTACAGGTACCAGTAGATAATATTGATGGTGTTCTGTCCAGGAAAGCAATTTTTATTTTTTTTCTTCCGTAAATTTCTTCTGGTTTTTGTTTGATAAAGAGTAAATGGAAAGAGCTAAAGTGTACCAGAAGATTCTGATAGGCAGCAAAAGAAAAACAATTGGCTAAATCATCCACATTAACATAATACACTGAAGAATAGGCAGCTGTAATGATTTTTTAAAATACTGACATGCTGAAGGGAATAACAGCTACCATCTCAGCCGACAGCAGCTGCTAACAGCGTGTGTAATGATTTTTGAGACTCTGTGGTGCCTACAATAGGCAGCAATTTTGTGGGTGCTAGGAATGCACTGAAGAATTTCAAACAAAAACCTTTTTATTTTTCTCCCATAGCATTCCATCTTATTATGACAGCCATAGCAACGGAGTCAAAAGCTTGATCATAGAAGTGATGGCTGCATATTTATAAGGTCCATAGCTCTTGTTTCCCAGTGGATTTTGTGTCATTTCAGTCAGAAAATTGCCTCCAGACAAATGCAATAATAAATTGGAGAAATCATTTTCAGCCTTTTCTTTCACTGTGGTGAGCCTGAACATGTAGGAAAGTGAAAAGATAATGGTCATCATGAAAGGCTTGCTTTGGTAGCACTAAAATAATCTAGACAGTGCTTGTTTCATGACAAAGCTGAGTCTTCACAGGATAACCACCCCACCAACAATTAGTGCATGCCATGATATAAGAGAATTAATTTTTCCTTTGAAGTAAATTTAAAAGTACTAATGTCTTGTATATGTTAAAAATTGTGAACTATATACACATTTCTGAAAGATTTAAATACATACATTTAAATTATCTGAAGGAATTAGTGGAAGACGCAATAAATAATTGCATGTCTGTAGCATGAGGTTTCTAAAACTTGGAGTAGGTGCCTAGATTTTTTTGACATTTTATGAGTAATGATTACTAATCATCCATCAATAGATGGATTAACAATAATTTTAAATTATTGAGTTCAGAGTTACATACAGCTGATCACAAAGTAGTGCCAACCATCATTATTTTGCCCCTTTCTGGTGATTGGGAAGCTGAGTCAGAATTTCAAGTAAGCTTGTCTGAATTACTTGTGTTTACAGTAGAGAAAATTATTCTGAAGATAAAATTATAAATGTGTTCTTCGAAGAAGGGATTAGGGTCACAACCTTGCTAGATATATACAGCTACTGCTATAAACAAAGAATAACAGAACAGAGGAGCTGAATATTTTTTTTTCCCCCTCAGGTACATTCAAGTATTAATTTAATTGCATTCCTTTACCCTCTAACAAGCATTGTGTCTAAGCTCCTGGTCTTCCAAAACACAACTGCCAAGGGGTGGTAGGTGGGAGAGTTTTAATACAAAGAGTCTTTAATAAATGTTAAATATCTTAGTGAAGTTTCATTTCTCCAGCTTCCGTCATAGGTTAAAACTTTCTAATACTTGTTTCCACAAAATATCACATTAATTTAAAAAACCAACCAAACAAAAGAGAGACTCACCAAGGTGAGATATAGCCTTAACCATTTTTTAAAGTTTTTTTATTTGTTCTCTGAGGGATAGACTTCAATAAATTAAATGCAGACTATCTTTACTTTGTAAAATCTATTTATATGTAGAGTTACTTTGTTCGGTGCATCATCAGAGTTGTGGAGGAGTACTGTCTTGGGAGCTTTTATTTGTCTTATGTGAAATGATCATGTGAAAATTATCTCAATGGGAAAAATCACTGTATTTATAAATTTGTGTTGTCTAGATTCAAAACTGTGATACTTGTTTGGACTGTAGTTGTAAGTCAAAGGTATCTAGCCATCTGCTTTCACCATTAGGCAAAACAAGGATAAAGTGTTTCTTTGGTATTTACAAGAACACAATACATTCCAGTTTCTGATAATACAGGAAAAATGAATTAGATGACGTTATTTCTTTTCTCCACATCTAAGCCTTGTTTTTGATATTGTTTTAAAATACAAATTTTTCTCACGCTTTTCTTTATGAGTCAAGCTAGAAATGTCTTTCTCACTGCATCTTTCTTTGGTAGGTGAGATTTTAGTAAAACAACTTTCTCTGTCATCGAGATTATCTCTTTCTGTGTCAGGAAATGGCACACTTTTTCTTTATTGCTTTTCTGTTCTATGAACCTTCTGCTCTTGTATAAGTTACATACAAAAAATATAATTTCTTTTTTCTTTTTGATAACTTTTTGGACTGCTTTGAGAAGATTCATTATTTAGCCTGAGTGCATACAGTTATGTAACTAATAACTAATTGCCAACAAATTCGTGTAAAGGCTTTGCTTGAACCTATTGAAGTTAATGGGAATTTTGTCATCCACTTTGGCGACAACAGAATTTTATTGGAAAGTTGTTTTCTGTATCTCTGTGATAATGCTTCTTTCTGTCATGAAAGAGAAGATCTAATAAATAATAGTGCGTAACTATTGCTTAATGAAGAACTACCAATTTGAAGCAAGAATATTTTGTGCTAAAAAATATTTCTGCAACTAAGGAACTCTATCTGCTTTATTCAGAGCTTAGATTATTTGAAATGTATTGATAAAATCTTATTTATTTCCAAAAGCTTTAATGACTAAGTCTTAATTCAGGGAAAAGGCTCGACAATATCAGTCTGCTGATTCATAGCCAGTGCTGTCTAGTTACACAAATGTATATCCAAGACATACATAATTTTCTGCAGTGGGCTAGTTATTATGCAGCTTGGTAAAAGTTTATGATTACTTCAGTTAGTATTAAAGGATATTTAGATATTCAGAAATCAAACAGGCAGACAATTAAACTTCTTCATCATTCCCATATGAGTGATTGCTAAATCCATCATTGGCCATATGAAAAGTGTGAAGGAGGAAGCTGTAAAGATTTGAGATATTTCCACTTTTGGAATGGAAAAACCAAAAAGATCGTTGAAAGTACACAAGATGAACACTTTGTAATGTAAAGCAGTTGCCATTATTCTCTTAACTAGGGCAACGTGAAGCGCTCTGTGTTCATTGCTGATAGGGAGACCACTTTCAAAACACTGAGGCAACAAATGCAAGAAAGCAAGAAATCAATCACTGACTATTATTTTTTGAGTCAGCTGGTTGTTTGACCATACTTTTATGTCACCTTTTAAACCATACAGCAGGGCAATTTGTGAAAGGCTGAATGTATCAGGTGGTACTGTGGATGCCTGAAGAGGCGTGTATACAAACATGCTACATGTAGCTCATCACAGGGCTGAACCATTTATGAGTAACCCAAAGAATCCAGATCATACCTTTAGCTTACATGATAGGCATATCTGCCCAAGAGTGGAGATTTTCTAAACATAGCCAGTAATTAAAAAAATTATTTTGCCTAAAATACCAGTGGTAATGGGTTAATTAAAAAAAAAAAAAAAGTAAAGGAGATGAATTGTAACTTTGTGTTAGGGCTTCAGCAAAAGAAATACATTGAAATGACACTTCACTGAAGTCAAATTCATGCACATTTTCTACTGGCACCAATCTTGTAGCAGAGGCTGGTTTTAACAACTTGGCATCCCCAGGGAAAATGCAGGTATATGAGTCACCTGAATGACACAGAAATAGCAGATGTTCAGTGAATATCCAGTCTCTTTACTCTGTCCTACACTATGTGTTAATTTTATTTTTCTTTTTAAACCAAAGCAGCTCAATTGGGTGTTTGTATATCATACCATGACATCTGCTCTCTCAGATGCTAAGATATGAAATTCTCTGCTGATTTCTATATACTAATCTGTTTCTAGGATTCGTTACACATTCCCTGCTTTGACATTTTAGTTTCAGGGAACTACAGAAAAGAGTTTGATTCATATCACTGAAACAGTATTTTTATGCATTGGTGAATTCTTGACCCTTAAAATTCAGTGGAATATTCCAGCATGTGCTTTTTAACCAAAAAGTGTCTGTTTAAAATACAGTCACTTAACACACATGTAGGGAATTTGCACAGCACATGATTATTTTTGTTCTGTCTCACTATTGTAGAGAAGTCTAGGAAAAACAAAAGAATAAAAGTTTCCAAGTTATTTCTCCTCACAATTATATCCCATTTACTCTTGCCCTTTTTTGGTTCATACTAGTTTTAAAATAAAAACAAAACAAAACAAAAAAAAAGCAAAAAGCCACATCCAACCCAGAGTTTTCCACATTATTAATTTATTTTGCTTTGTGCTAGACTGCAGAACCCATCTTCATATTGCAGCTTTAGTGAACATGGCAGATTATTTTTCTATTTCTGCGTATGTAATGTTCACAAGCCTTTTTCTATCTGCCCTTAACAACAAAATACACTCTGTTTAACCTGCATTATTGATTTTCAATTCAGAGGTACTTTCACAATGACAGTGTGCTTGCTGAAAATTTCAAAATGTACATAGATGAATAAGTGATTTTCATTTAGGAAAAGAAGATTGAGACTAGTGGTATATTATCTATATTTATCATTGAAACTTCTATAATATTAGCTTGCAATTTAATTATATATTACATATTGTCTAAGTAAGATATTTGATTGGAATAGGAGTGTCAGTGCATTCATGTGTTTTGTGCTGACGTTATGGTTCGAATTTGTACCTAGCAGCATCATCTTGTTCCCTGAACCAAATGTACTCAGCACATCTGTGGTTCCAAGATGTTCATAAGCACCTGTAAGGGCTCACTAGCTCAACATATAGTATTCACCTTACTAACAGCTTGTGCTTTAGTTTGCTCCCAAAAAGAATCTAGTATCTGGAGAAAAAAGCTTAAAAAACTGTAGGCAAATTAAGAAAATTGAGATGATCTGTAATTTCAATTTAAAAAATCACACTCTGTATCAAAATGCTAAGGGAGACATAGCCATTAATAAGTGATTCATATACAAAATTTTCATGCAGTCATATTTCACTATTGCAACCAAATACAGAGATAGTGGGAGATCAGGCTAAAAGACTGACAAATCAGGCTGGTTTCAAGTCTTAAGCCCACACTGCCACAATCATTAACAAAGTATTTAAAAAAATTATGTGTCCATACACAATATTCATCATCATTATGGCACATAAAAACCATTAGTCTTCAAAAATATTGTACATTGTCTGGAAGTATACTTTACCTGTATACAATCATCACACAATTTTGATAAAGTCCTTGGTTGTTTCTTCCTGCCTAAAAGTTATACAAGGTTTCTTCCTATAAGATATGGTTATTACATGACTTCCATTGGAGTGCCTGCCCCAATACTGTATATTTTTGTATTTATTTTCTGAATTATCTCTCTCTTTTGCTTTTTTTTTTTTTTAAATTTTTATCCTACCACCTGTATGGTTTGTGCAAATACGTTTCCTCTAAAAAAAAAATCTTGTTTTGAAGAGGTTTAAGATCAGATATCTTAAACAATTATAAACATGTTCTTGGAAAATAAAAACAGAAACAAACATACTCAAAATTAACTAGTTAAGATTAAAGGTAGTTGATGACCCCAATGAATTTAATTTAAGTTGAGAAGACAGAGGTTTCTAAACAAGTACTTATTGCTTAATTTGTTGTATCTATTATGTGAATTCAAGTGGTTTTTCCGTTTTGAAATTATTGCTACTGAAAAAAGAAGATTTAAAATAAACACAAACTCATCTAGCTACATGTTTTAATCTTCTGACATGAGTTTTCTGGATTGAAGTAATGTCTTAGAAATTTGACTTCAGATTAATTCAATCTAAATTCATGTTTTGTAAATTCAAATATTTTTCTTTGTTTTGAATTTTACAAATAGAAAAACAAAAGGCAAGTAAGTACTATTTTCTTATTCTTAAGAAGGAGTTCTCTAATCACCTTGGAACTGTTATCTAAATCTCTGTAAAACATTCTCATGTTTTTTTCCCAAGTGTAGATATCTGGGACTAGTTGCCAGATGATCAGGAGCTCTCAGAAGTTTCTGTTCAAACTCAGTGTAAGAATCTCTCATCCTTTATTTAACAGCAGGAAGACATTATTATTCTGCAACTTTTGTTGCCTGTGGTGATGCCATGACCCATATTGAGAAGAGACAGTATACTTTAAAATAAAAAAGAAACAAATGTACCAACCCCTTTAATTACTAAAAGTATTGAATTGATCTGGAAGATATATAAAAGCCTATAGATACCTTTAGGATTGTCTGTAACTTCACCGATTTTCTCTATTGTGCTATTTTTTAAATTGTGAAAAATAATTATAGGTATTTTCTATGAAGAATTGGAAACTCCCAGGTATCCAGGAGAGGCTGGAAGAACAGAAGAAAAGCCCTGCTGGGCCAAACTAATGCTCCCTTTTGCCCGGACTGGAAGTGTCTGACAATGGTAGTAACACACACTGTTCAGCTTGATCACTTTCTGAAGTAGATTTACCTCATGCTCCCAGTACAACTTCTGTTTTGGACTTTCTTTTTATGATCTCTTCATGAACTTGTTGTCCAATAGATTGCCTGATCCATTTTTTTTAAAATTTAGAACACTACCTGCTTTCATAGTGTCCTGCAGCAGCAAACTACTACTAGTTAATTCCCACTGTGTCAAGTACTCTGTCATATTTATTCAAATCCAGTTCCTGGTACTTTAACAGAATGCTTCAAATTTTGTTTGAGAGCAGCTAATCAAGGCTCTTAATGATTTCATAAACTTCTGTCATAATTCTCTTCAATTTTTTTCCTCTCTGAATTGAAGAGTACCGTCCTTTGCAGCACTTCCTCACAAAGCAGCATCTTCTTGTGTAGTTATTTTACACCCTTTCTCTATCTATCCTAAGTCCTTCTTAGAACATGGAGACCAGAACCACAAAAGGTGATTAAATGATTTTACCAATATAAAAACTTTGACATGCCCATTCCTTCAGTAATACATTGCCTTCATGAAAAAAGCCTGGAAATGCAGTGATTCTTCATGAGCCTATGGTTTTGGGTCTGTAACTGTATAATAAACTGTATTTTAAATTTAATTTCATTCTAACAGTGTTATTTTAGTACAGATATTTCATCCTAATAATGCAATTTGATTTTTTAAATGTCAGTGTCAGGATACTTCTTAATTTTCATTTTGCCAGCAGCCTGTTGTGAGAGAAAAAAAGAAAAAACCCACAGCAATAGTATCAGCATATAAGACTGATAAAAATAAAGAATTATTGTGTAAGGATCTCTAATTTAGTATAAACTCTGCAATATAAAATAAATGTCTAATAATCCATAACTCAATCCTTTGTGGTTTTTGATCATTACGTAGAGTGGAAAAATCACCCAGGCTCTTATTCTAATGATACAATTCATATTTTTAAGGCAAGGGTTTTGTTATAGACTTGATTAATGAAGATACAATTCTTCACTTTGCTCATATTTTCTGCTTTTTTAAAAGACAACTGGAATAATTTTAAGACAACTAGGATCAGAGACATCTGTAGTCTCTTTATGAAAAGTAAGTCATATATTGCAGTCACAAGTTGATAAACAAGTGTCACTGACCACATTCTTTATAGACTGGAGGAAATATTTTGTCTATAAAATATATTTAAATTGTAACATATGTCTATTATACATATAAAATATAACAAATTTGCTTAGGGAGAGAGAGAAAAGTAATTTCTTCTGTTTGTATAAAAACTGCTGTTCCTTCATCAGAAGATATGTGTGCTTATGTTAGTGAAAGCTGGCACAAGTGGCTATCACATTTAGGGTGTCATTAACTTACAGATGTCTGATAACTGGCTTCTAGAAACCAAGTCGTTTCCCAAAAATCTTGTATATTAATTATTCTTTGAAGCTGAACACATGTTATATAATCCTGTTTATTTTTATATATAAAAAAGGAGAGGAGATTTAAAGGAACATTTATCGAGTCTCCCTATTTTAAAATAAAACAAAATACAAAGGAAACAGTTCACTTATTCTTAGTTAATTTATCATTATATGGCACTCCTCAGTGTATTTCTCTGATATTTTTAATAACCTGAGATATTCTTCCTTCAAGTAGCATAAATAAAATTGCCCAGTCCATCTGTTTATAATATAAAATCAGAAAAATAAATAAATAAATAATTTTTCAGTTTTGAGAACTTTCCTCATTTGCTGGATATTTACATAAAAAACTAAATTTCAGATTACTTTCTCTGTAAAATGATATAACAATTTTTCAAAACTGAAGCTACCATAGACTTGTCTGTGGTTTCAAGAAGGCATTCTAAGTGAGATTGGTCAGAAAATATGTCATTTTTTCAACAGTATGTGAAATTATTTGATGTAAGTATACAGCAAGACAGGCTAGGTGACATAGCTTATTTCAAACTATAATAACTTAAGTGATATTTAAGAAGAATGGTTTTTGAAAACCATACTTTATACATAGTGTTTTCAATAGAAGAGTAAGCAAAATAAACATGGATTAGAATTCCAGAATACTTATCTATGTTTTGTAATATTATCTAAGTACACATTAAAAAGATGATTTATTAAAGGAGTAAAGTCTATATTAAGACAGCATTAAAATCATGAAACATGAATTACCATAGATTGATTTTTATCAATTCTGAAATATAAGGAAAAAGTCTGATATGATATGTATTTGTAATTACTTAATCACTACAAATGGCTGTGCATAGCTTTAGGGGACATATAGTGATCTAGTCACTTGGAGAATTTACAATATTTACATTATTGGGTGGTAGTCAGGCACAAGATCCTCAAGGATGTGGTCATCGTCCAAAGAATGTCAGTGTTCAATAAGCTTTTGGACAACTATTAGATATTTTGTTTAATTTTTAGGTTGCCCCATGTTGATTCAGGAATTGGACTCAATGATCTTTGTGGATTCCTTCTAACTCAGGATAATCTATGTTTCACTATTTATTTGCACATTTGATATAATCACACACTTTAAATCAGATGTGCCTTTGAAGAGCTGAATGTAATATTAACTTGACTATAATACTGTGTAATTTCCATTTAGACAGACAGGTTTTTGCTTAAAAAAAAAAAAAAAAAAGAGAGAGAATTTTTTTATCCCTATTGGTGAAAACTAATGGACTTCCAAAATTAGTTTGTAGGAACATGAAAAAAAATGTAGTTGTTGACTAGAATATGAAAAGTAGGACAAGAGCACAAAATCTAAATCAGATCATAAAAAACCCCAAAAACCAGCAGCTGTGGTCTGAAACCTTGAATTTCAGGTTTCAGTATGGATGACAGCAGTCTTACAGTGCAGTGTTATAAAAAGAATAAAAGTTATTACAAGGAGAAGAAATATCTCATTTACTCTGGACAAGGCGACATTGACCTTTTACAGGGAGCTGCAGTCAGTTTGACAAACTCTGCAAGCTGATGATCTCACTAGCTGAAAAAGTGAAAGAAGGTACACAACATACTCTCAAGGAAACCATTTTTCAAAGTGAGTCTGTACAGAATGAAAGGAACCTTAGAGCTTCTAACAAAAACAGGAGAAGAATGCCAGGATGGAATTCACCTCATTTAACTTTTTCTCTGTCTTTGACTCCTGAGCTGACATCACTTGAATAATCAGGCTGATATTGGAGGTCTGAGGTATGCTGCTAAGCAGTTTTTAGGGACAAAGTTTCCACTGGTTAAAGCACAGTTAGGAAGGTATTTTGTAAAAAATACCACCCACGTATGAAAGGCAGGAACAGCAGCACTAAATTTATATGAGAATGTTTGCACATTGACTCACTACACCCATCAACAAGCAACATCTTGAAGCAGTCTGCAGACAAGTAAAGATCAATCTGGGAGATGGTCCCCACCTCACAAAGTTTATCCATCCCCACCACCCCAGCATGGCCTACACCCTTGGGGGCACCTGACTGCGGAAGACCAGGGATGCCTCTGAGATTACACAGCCAGAGTCACCATGCTCAGCTCCTGGCTCCTCCCTGACTGAAGTCTGAAACACCCTTGAGCAGAAAAGAGGAAGAAGGATAGACACTTTTCTGCAACTTTTTGGTACTTTGCATTGTCAACCATTCTTATGCACAGACAATATTCCATTTCAGAACTCGTTGACACTGATACAATCATTGAGCAGTAGTAAATACATTTAGATCATCCTGATCTAAGCCGTGATACTCCCTCACAACAGGTATTTTAAAAATGTTATCTATATACATATCCATGATCAAACAGTTGTATATACATTCATGTGCACATATCTAGATATACGTGAATTCCATATATTATGATTTTGTCATAAATTACTTTTTAAAATAATTTTTTTTCTCAGCATTCATTCTGAATCCAGGAAATAATGATGAAATACTGAAAATATTGGTTGCCATACCTTTGAACATGTATATACTTATCTTAGAGCAAATCCTCAACTGCTTTCAAGATTTGGCTTAATCTACTTATCTACTTGGCTCTCATGGATTCTACCATTCTTCATTTAAAAACAAAGGTGGTTTCTTTTGGGATTTTTTTGTTTGTTTGTTTGTTTGTTTGTTTTTGTAGCAATCACTTTGCCATCCCTATCTTGCCAACTAGTAGACAATGAGACAAAATGAAGTACTACACCAGCACTTACAGCCAGCTTCTGCTTTGATATTTCAGCTCTACACTGTGCACTAGCAATGACCAAAGACAAATTTCTACAAATAATTCAGTCCCCTGATAATTTAAAAATAAGTTAGTTGTAAATTAGATTATATTACTTCTAGTTGTTTGACAAGCTTTTAAACATCCTTACACTAAGCATACAAAAGGTTTGACATTTCATTGCTTTTGGAAACCTATCAAAACAAGGTTTTAACTTAGATTTTTATTTAATTAATTGAACAAATAGTAGCATTTCAGGAAAAAAAAATTGGAGTTGTGCTTAATGTGATTAAAATACATACGCCTAGAAGTTTAGCTTAGTTGTAAAACTGTATACATGATCCTAAAAACAATTATGGTCTTGCTTCCAGAGTAGTGAAACTGATGAAATCTGATGTTCTATGCCCCTGCATCTCTCGTGACTGCAGCAAACCTGTCTTACTGAACACAGATATTGCAATATTTCCTCCATGGTGATTTAAGTTTCTTTAGTTTTTTCTTTGACTTCATTTTATGGCCCACAAATACCATCTGGAGAAGTAACATTACAGTTCTTTTGTTATTAGGAATAAATCACATTCTTTGTGGTCAGCCGAGATGCGTGAGGACCAATAGTTTGGCTTGAACTTTGAAATAAATATACATTTTTTAAAAAATCCTCACAGATTGCAGTGAAGTAGAGCTTTATAACTACAAAATAAGAAGAACTTCTCAGAGTTTCACAACTCCATACTATGTACCATACTGTGTTCTTTAGAGTATGCATACAAGTTTTCAAGTTATGTTAGTTTTAAAAAAGTAACTTTTTCTGAGCAGTCAATTCTTTCATAGTTATATCACATGTGATCAATTTAAACATTTTCCCTTAAAATTGCAATTTCTTTTGCTTAAAATTGCAGTTTAGTGTGCTCTTTTAGTGCTTATGTTTTTGGAAATTAAAGTTTGCATAGCTTTGTAGAAGTGCTATTACTGCACAGAGAAATTGCTGTGTAGGATATTTTATACTAAAAATACTGGTTTGGGAAATCTCTTGTGCGATTGAATAATCTATAGACTTTAAATTTTCTAAATAAAAAAAAAACCAACTTATTTTTCTTATAAAATATTAAAAAATAAAATAATTTTTCAAGTATTTAGAATTATCAAATTTCAGAAAAAAAGAGGTGAATTTCTGGGAATGAATATAACTGTGGGAAAAAACATTTAAAGATGATTGCTTTATTTTTACATTGACATTTTTCTATCTACAGACACACATGCATATAATATATTTAACAGAATGTGCAAAACCAAGATATTTTTAGATGGTGACTCCTATTACAAATCAGTACTTTTAACATCTTTGTTAGCAGTATTATGCAGCAAGACCCTCTCTTTTAGCAGCTCTCTTTCACCTCTTTGAAGTAAACAAAGTTCAGGACAGGCGCTCAATACAGTCTTGTGTTGATGTCCTGAATTCACTGAAGTCATTTCCAGAATTCACTTTTGAATTCTCATTTTCAACTCCATCACATAACCACCCCCCAAAAAAACCCCAAAAAAACAAAACCAACAAACCAAAACACAAAAGAACCCAAACAAAAACCAGAAAACTAAACTTATCCTATGCAGCTGTGGAATAGAGCAATGTAGTGCTTCTGCTTCCTAATCCTCAGAGTGCATTACTCACAGCACAGGAAAAGTACAGTTGGGGAAACTGTCTTTATGACCTATACCAGCTTTGTTTCCCTTTTGTCACCAGCTGAATGTAGTATGGTAATTCCTGGTAGTGTGCAATGCTAATGAGACCGCCCTTTCTGCTGTTTTGCTATATTTTCAAAGCAGCTTAGTTTGTGGGGTTTTGTTTTAATTTTTAGTGCTATTTCTTCACTTTTTTTCCTTCACAATAATCTATTTTTCTGTAGTTTTCTGATCTGGGAGATATCCAAAGAAGGTTAAAATTACTTTCTTTCACTTACCAAACAGTCTGTATCTTTAGTCACAAGTTTCCATGTTCTTCCTGTTCTCTCCTCCATCCCAATGGGAGCAGGGAAAATGAGTGCGTGGCTTAGTTACTGACCTGTCAGCTCACCACAAGGTCTTGAAAAGAAATGGTGCCCTGTCACAAATTGCTAAAGCTCAGAAAGTCTTAGGAATGATAATTGTACACACTTGTAATAAAGCCTATACTTAGGTGATATGATGTCTCCAGAAAAATGGTCTTCAGCCCCCAAAGCTGATGTCTTGTTATATTAATATATTTTATTAAAATAATGTTTGGGATTAAAAAGAGACAAACTGGTTTATTTTTTTGTGAAAATTTTGAGAACACATTTTGAAATTACATGAGTTTCAGAGTTCAGAACTTGTCCACTAGGTAGCTCTATAGCTATTTCAATTCATAGATGCCCTTCAGGCCTTTTAAGTAACTTGACACTACTCATAATTTTAAGGCTTCTTTGTTTGCTCTCATTTAAATTTATTCTATTCAAATTATTCAGGTAGTTTAACATTTCTTGGCATGCCAACATGCCAACAGCATTTTCTTGATGACTGCTAGCAAAAGAAGTTTGATTAATGGTGTATGTCCACAAAGACTGCAGCTTTAGGTAAACTAACTCTTTCAGTCTCTCAAATGACATTTCTTGCTGTTAATATGTTAAATATTGGAGGTGAGGCTTATCAGAACAAATCAGTTCTAAACTAGTTCTGAAAGTCCAGATCTAATTCTGTGATGGTAAAATGACAGCTTAAAAAAAAAAAAAAAATAGGTCAGTGCTGAATACTTTGAAAATTCCCATAGTCTGTCTAAAATTCTTAATTGGTGTTTATGTACTGTGCTTTGCTGCAGCGGTATAGAGCTAAAGAGGCTATCAAGTCAGCCTAACCTGTACTTTCTCTCTCTCAATTATATATGATAGCCCTTCTTTGTTGCACTCCAGAAAGGCAGACAGGTAAATGATTGAACCTGGTGCAATCAAAACAAGCCAGGTTATCCTCAGAGGTTTAAACAGTTGAAACTTACCAGCTCAACTCATTTAGAGTAAGAAAGGCCAGCAAATATTTGCAGGAGCAGAGGCATAGAAATTTCCAAGAGTGCCAAAGTAACTGACACCCTGCCTCTTGACCAATGTCGTCATATAGGCAGGCCCACAATAACCCAGAGACATGTAGGGCACACTACTGCCATGTAAGTTCTGATTTTCTCAAATTGCAATCTTTGGTGGACCCAAGTCACAGCACAACTCTTAACCACATCCAAAAAGCATTTCTGCCACTGGCTTTTACTGTTGGCTCATCTACACATTATGTTTCTGCCCATTCCAGTAGAGCCAAGATATCACCGATCATCCTGTACCTGCTGTCCTGATCAGGTGAATCACTGCATGACTCTCTGAGCAGATGAAAGGCTGGACATGAACCAGCAATGTGCACTCACAGCCCAGAATGCCAAATGTATCCTGGGCTGCATCCAAAGCAGTGTGGGCAGCAGGGACAGGGAGGAGATTCTGACCCCACCTGCAGTGCTGCATCCAGCTCTGGGCTCCCAGCACAGGAAGGACATGGACCTGTGGATGTGAATCCACAGGAGGACCTCAAAATTGGCTCCAGAGGGCTGGAGCACTTTCCCTATGACAAAAGGTTGAAAGAATTGCCATTGTTCAGCCTGGAAAAGGGAAGGTTTTGGGATGGCCTAATTGTAGCCTTCCAGTACCTGAAGGGAACTTTCAGAAATGATGTGGCAAGACTATTTACCATAACATGTAGTGACAGGAAAGGGTGAATGGATGGGTTCACATTGACAGTGGGTAGATTTAGATTAGATATAAAAAAAAGTCTTTACTGTGATGGTGGCAAGATATTGGAACAGGTTGCCCAAGAAAGCTGCGGATACCCCATCCCTGGAAGTGTTCAAAGCTGGGGTGAATGGGGCTCTGACCAGCCTGTCTAATTGAAAGTGTCTCTGTCCACAGCAGAGAGGTTGGAACAAGATGAACTTTCAAGGTCTCTTTTCAACTGATTCTATGATTTTGGTACTGCATGGGAATGTTATTGCTCTTCTTTCTTACTGCCTCAGCAAAGCTTGGTTTATAATGTGTTGTTAGACTCCAATACTCTTTGAACCACACCAGTAAAGACTGAGACACTCCCTCTCTAAGGATGGTGACAAGCACAGCACAGGGGATGTGACCACACCACCACATATACTTCAAACTGTCCAGGTCCCTTGTTGTCTCTATTTTGTAAACTACTAAATGTTGCATGAAAGCAAACAAAACAGGTTATTTTCTAATTGGAAAACATCTTCAAAGTGGACTGGGAATACTCCTATGGCAGAAAAATTATCGAAATATACTTTCAGATAGTTTTTCCTACCAAGCATTGGAGTTGAGCAATATTTACTGGTCATTTTTATGTACTTTTTGTTACAGTAACAATGGATTTCACATTGAAGATATCCCCAGACACATAGTCAAAAATGTAGTTATGGCAGAGAAGAGGCCTAGACTTGTAGGTACTATACTGCACTTCCTGGTTCAGCTGTCCCACCAAATAGCTGTAATATGCCTAATGAAAATAAAATATTTTCTTTTGAATCTTTAGCAATTCCCTTATGGGATGAACACTTCATTCCACTGGGATGGAGTGCTCCGCATTTACCTATTTCTACTTCTCCATTCCCTTAGGAGTTTGTATATAGAGAATGTAGTGTCTCTGAGCAGTGGTAAATAGTTTATGAGCCATATTGAACTCAGGGAAATTATTAGAGTTCCTCTACAACTGTTTTTGCTGAGTTTTTTTTAATATTTCATCTGTGCTGCTGAATTAATAAATTTAGAAAAGCCACTAGAGATTTAATAAGGCAGCACCAAATACCACCTGGATCTTTACCATCAGAATAAACAGCATAGGATAGATGTAGAGCATTAACAGATTAATTATTAAATGCTGAGTTTATATTTATTTTTCAATTGAAGGTTCATATTATTTTGTCTGTCTTGGCAAGCTAGTTACAGTAGAATGAGACCCATGTTTCTTGAAATAGGGTGCTTTTAGTGGTGGTACATAGAGGAAAATATATTTTATATTGTCTCTTCAGAAAACAATTGAAGTCTAGGAGAAAAATGTAAGAGTTTGAAACTCCTGGATGGAGAATAAAATTCTGAACTCCAAGAATATGATATTCAAGCTCTTCAGCTTGAAATGTCACTGCTGGCCCTCTGTATCAAATGCCAGACTGATATAAACAGTTACTGAAATAGAACTTGGAAAATGACATGTAATACTCCAAACATACACACTAATGAACTGTCTAGAGCCACTGCTGTCTTATTAGAAAGAGAATATCACAGAAATGGTGATTCAAGTTTTAATAACATTCTGGACAATTTCTGCTTTTCCTTATAAAAAAATAATGGAATTACGTGCTAGGAAGAAGTAAACTATGGCACATGCTGATACTGATATAAAAATAGAAGAAGCTGGAAATAATTGAGTAAATAGGCTATTGATTCAAGCTTCTTTTTCAATAGGATAAGGTACCTAAGAAGACTATTTGTACCCTGGTTTATACTCAGTCTTTTTTCCCCCTGGTCCTCTTCTCTTCTCTTCTCTTCTCTTCTCTTCTCTTCTCTTCTCTTCTCTTCTCTTCTCTTCTCTTCTCTTCTCTTCTCTTCTCTTCTCTTCTCTTCTCTTCTCTTCTCTTCTCTTCTCTCCTCTTCTCTCCTCTCCTCTCCTCTCCTCTCCTCTCCTCTCCTCTCCTATATTTTGAGGAATTTGAGTATCAACAGATAAACCTAAACTTCTGGATATATCTGAAAAAGAATACCTTGCCTCAATAAGAAATAGCAGCATATATGTGGCACAAAATGAAATGTATCCATCCAGTCAGGTCCAGTGTTTCTTTTCACATCACAATGTAGAGATTTTTAATATAAATATCCTTAATTTTGTTTTTCAGAAATGTGGTTTGCAAGCCAACACAGACAGAAGCTAAATGAATGAAAGGCATCTGAGAAGCATTATGTTATGATCTATTGCACTGTAGTACATGCAATGAAAATATGCAAAGGCAAACCTGATGTGGCTCTTACACTATCTGAATCCAAAATAATGAGAAAGTTTGTCAAAGCCTGTATGTCAAATATCAGCCTCTGTCAGGCAATCATTCTCTCTATAACTTAGCATAACTGATACAATACTTCATCATCCACAAATAGTTATTATCAATAATGAGGAAGTGAATTCTTTCAACTTTAGACTAATAGTTGCTCAGTTATATAAATATCTAAACTTTAATAATTGAATTGATTTTCTAATTTGTGAAAGTGTAAATGAAAAGATACAGAGTGTGTGCACGTGGTATTTTTTCATAACTCACTAATCTATTGCTGAGTTGTAATGCTGTGACCACGGCTACAGTAATCTGTACTCTTTCTTGTTTCATAAGATATTGCCTATTAATTTCTGATTTTCTGATTACAGGAAAAAAACCAAACCAAACAATAAACCAAACAAAAAAACCCCACCCAAACCATCAAAACAACTCAAAGAAGAGGAATCATGTGAAGTGATGCAGTAATACTCAAGCTATCAGCTGTTCATTGATTTTTTATAGGTGAAAAGCAATGCCAATACCTGAAAATGCTTTTAGATTACATATACTTATCTTTTTATATTTATATTAGTGCCTCAAAGTTAAATTTTGCAGAAGAGAAAATGTATTTGTACTGCTAACAAACCTGTTACTGTTAAATTTTACCTTATGTAGTAGTTTGTTGGACTATCTAAATGTATTACTTTCAACTATATACAATTTTATACGCATGCATTTTTCTGTCATTCTATTTTAGATAAAAGTTTGATTAAAATGTATAAATTTCATGTAAATATGTGTGATTAAATTAACACTGATATATTCAAATCAGAAGTTAGCCTCATCAAAACTGATATATGTCCCAAAACCAGTATGAGAGTCATTTTATGGAGCCTACCTAGTAAGCACAGACTCTTGGCCTGAGACAAGTTAGTGCTAGTGCTATTTGGAGCACAGTTAAATTACAACACCAGGCAGCTCTTGTCCCTGATGATTTATGTGTTTGTAATACTGTTATTCTAGAAAATTAGAGCTTGTCCACAGACTAAGCCATTAAGCTGAAAATACCTTCTGCAATTTCTTTCACTTTTAATTCTGCATGTATTAAAGTCCACATGGGAGTATGAATGCATATTGTATTTTCAGTGTAAATTTCTAATGCAAATGTGCCTGATATTTTCAAATATTCTTTTCAAGCCTGTAGTTGTATAAAGCAACGTTAGTATTGACCAGTTTTTGGCAATAGTATGGTCTGTAAGGTACTGAGAATTATACAATTAAATTCTGCTAATAATTTCTCCTGCAAATGTAAAATGCATGCAGACATCCTATTAAAACCAATACTAGTTGCTATTTACACTGCAAATTCTCAACTATTGTGCTAAAAGACAAAATCCTTCACTCTGAGAATCTGTAGAACACAAATCTCTGAAAATTTTATCTCCCAGGGCAGATGTAGCAGTCTTGTCAAACATACATTGAAAAAAAATTACTAGTTTGAGGCATGAATGGTAGGAATAAGTCATCAGTAATCAATGAGCATTTATGAGTGATATAGAAGTAGAACTTGATTTCTGTAATCTACATGTCAGCTTTTGCTTTTCCCTGACAAACAAAACAAACAAAAAACCAAACAACAACAGCAAAAAACAAACAAAAAAAACCCTTCTTTATTTCTGTATTTTAAGAAATACTAAACAATTTAATATCAGATCTTGACATATCTATAAACTAGAAACAGACATTAGCAAACCCACCTTAACATGTAAAATACAATTTTGTTTGTTGGTTTTGTTTTCTCCTAGGAGAACATTTAGTGCATGATAAATACTACAGAACATCACAAATTTTGGGGGAAAAAAATCTAGCAGAGCTGGTAAAACAAACAGAAAACCAAATATACATACAAAAGATGTCTGATTTTGTAGTTATGTTTCTATTCTTTCATTACTGTCATACAAAAAAAATGTAGTTCAAAATCTGCACTCTAGTTACATTTATTTAAACAATACTGGCTTCTAATATGTATTCAAAGAAGGTTTCTCTGCCTCCAAAGTGTCACTTTTATGTCATCTTGCCTCCTTAGCAGATGATCCAAAAAGCAAAGTTCATTTCAATTATTTCAGCATCCTTCAGTACCCTGTCAGTAAACAAGCAGTTTGAAGCATTCACTGCTACGAGCAAGATCCAGACTTGAAGATAAAGACTGAATAGATGGTCAGCAGTGGCTGGGGAAGACAAAAACCTGTACCCTTCATCCAAAGTGACATGGCTTATGGCTCCTGTATACAAATTACTTGTTCCCTGCATTAGACTGAAACTCTGGCTTACAACACATGTTCATCACAAAATAACCAGAAAATAATAATGAGAAAGTGTTCTCTTATCTCTGTCCCCATTAATTTTGAAATAAAATCTCACCTTCATGCTACTAGATTGTTTTATGTGTTTTGTAATTTCTAACTGTTAGGGTATCATAAAAATTTATGTTAAGATGCCATAAACCATTGTTCTAAGAGAACGGTTTTCTTCTGTTCAAACTCAAAACAGACTATGCCCATCTGAAATGGTTCAAATCAGTCTTGAATTGTGCATGCAGAACTACAATCTAGTTGAATGTTTGACTATGTTTGACTTTGACTACACTCTCTGGCTCTGATCCTGACCCTGATTTGCCATTCCCCACCCTGGGTCCTCCTTGGTGTGGTCACTTCTTGCATCTGCCTTTTTATCACACAACTCTTCTCACTCAGCTTCCCTTGTTGGGCAGCCAACCCTTGTTGCTCCCTAATACTTTCAAACTAATCTCAGAACTGGGAAGACTTTTCTCTTGAAGCACAGGGTTATGACCTTGCTTTTTGCTGTGATGTCTTCACTCAACATTCTGAATTTTACTATCTTATGCTCACTGAAGCCAATGTTGCTACTAACATATTATCCCAGAAATTCTGTTCAGGACTAGAACTGTGCAATGGCCTAAATAAAAGTACATGAAACAACATGCTTGCTCTCCCTCCTTTAGCTGAAAAAACATGTTTATAAAATACTTAAAAATAATTAAAGGAGTATTGTATTCTTTGATTCTGGCATTTCTTCTTGTGCTAAAGAATACTAATTCACAAGTAGTGCTTCAGGGGAAAAGAAAGGTGAATGAGATTCCAAGTTGCTTTAGTGAATAAATACCATGGATAAATGGGAGCAGTTATTTACTTTCATGGATTAGGTAGCATGACAGCATACAAGATGTGATGTATTTGTGCTATTGCTTTCTACAGGAAAAGGTATCATATTTACTATTTCAACTAGTGGCTATGCAGAATGCATAAACTTTTACAAAGTGTGATGCTTTGCTGCTTTAAAAAATTTAAAGCAATATTAAAATAATGTTCTCTATATTACCTTCCATTCATTTTTTAAGATACCCAAACAGCTTATTTGCTTCCTTAACCAATGGCTGCCCCAAGTCTGCATTAACAGTTAAAAAATCCTATGAGGATTCTGGATGGCTTAAAATAATAAAGCATGCTACTAAAATATTCTAATGACTTTATACATCTGAATGCTATTTGGGAACTACATCTGCGCTTTACCTTGAATTACAGATATTGCTGGGAACGAAAACTCAAGGCACAGTCAACCATTAAAAATTCCATGACTGTGAAGGGTTGGAATATCTTCTGAAAGATGATAATTCCTGACAAGAACTAGTTGAAAACTTAGTCTCCTCTACAGAAAGTAAGCAATTAAACTAACCTCCTGCACTCTCTGTGACAAATAATGTCAGTATTCAACTTTCTCTGTACTGTATCTCTCCTCTCATCATCCAGAACCTTTACTTCCTGCAATACTTTATGTTCAGTTAAATCTGTTGGGTTTTGAAGGTAATCCTCTTCTGTAACTACCCCCCACTAACTTTTCTTCCCTCTGTGTTTTCCTGAATTGATAATAGAATTCAATTTTAAATAGGACCAGTATTCTTTTTTTAAGTTAGTAAAGCACAGATGTAAAATTGCTGTCGTATTTCTGTGAGATTAGAAGGAACACCTGTATCAGGGATTGATAATGGAGAACTGATTTACACTTTTTCTAACTAACACATATTCACAGTATTAACTCACACAAACCCTTGGGATGCAAATGAAGGAGAGCATGGGATATCTAATGCACATGTGACCAAAGTCACTAAACCCCACCTATAACATGTGATTGCTCAGTCACATTGGGGTGGGCCAAAATTTATAGAATAAAAGGAGTAATTCAGAAAGGACTGAAAGGGGGAAACATCCCTGCTTGTTCAGGATCAGTAAATAGACTGTGTCTCTTCTCCTCCCTGAAGGAATATCTGTAGATGAGTTTTGCACCTCCAACTACATAGGAGCACATCCAGGAATTTCCATTTAACATAGACAGTGTTATTAGAATCTGTCTTGCTATACTTTCTGGCACAACACATACTAACACTTTGTGGTTAGTGCATTTATCATTAGGAATCCTGATCCTGCTTTCCTGTGGCTTCAAGTATTTGTGAGTCTGGATTGTGCAAAGTCCTTATTGAATGTGACCAGACCTGTAGGACTGGATTGGTAAATTGCATTATTTGTGCATTTGTTCTCATGCAAGGCCTTTTGAACTCCACCAGACTTCTAGTGTTAAATTGGCTATAATCAGAAATTAAGCTCAGCCACACCCAGCCCCTCTGATCTCTCTGGATCAGACAAAGCACAAGAGCATTTATTTTCTCCTAAATTCCCATGCCCTTAATGCAACAATTAAGAGGGTCAAGCAATGAAACAGGCTCTCCTGGGAGAGGATGTACAGTTTCTATCCCTAGAGATTTTCAAAATCCAGCTAAATGAAGCCCAGAGCTGTCTGTGTGACCTCAGTTAAGTCTGTTATGACCAGGAGGTTGGATCAGAGACCTCCTGAGCTCTTCACAGCTGAATTGATCTATGGTTTTGGTTCTGTGATATTTCCTTACTTTAATGCCTGAAATCAACTAGAATACAACACAACTGAAATTAGTGAATGATGATTAGCTCTGATGGGTATACACAAAGCTTTTTACAGGTAGCCAAAGAGAACAAAATATTTTAGTCTTATTATTTGCTTTCTTGGCAAAAGCAGTGAATTTCTTTAATATTTTTTAGAAGACTTGTTCAGATTTATTTGTAAAAATTGATGCAGTTCTTGGTGCTGGAAAGATTTAAGTGTTTTATGAAAATGTATTATTTTCAATGTTTGAGCTCTTCTCTGTATGATTTGAACTCAGCAGAGCAAAATGCAGATTAGATTAAAGGTTATGATCCTAAGAACGACTGCAAAATTAGTCAAGCACAGACTATCCCTGATAAAAATACTGAATGGCAAGAAAAAAAAAAAAAAAGGGAAAAAATTGTTTTCTCCCAGATAAAGAGGTAGTTATTTCATTTCTGACAGATTGTAGATTTTTATAAAGGACTAAAAAGTGATACCTAAAACAGTCAATAGTTTGCTCTTCCTTTCTAGGGGTTTCTTGGGGGTACTAGTAATTCATATTTTATTTCAAGAAAGAACTCAAATTCACTTTCCTTTTTTTTTGCAATTCCACAGAATTGGGGACATCATCACTAATATCATCATCTAGCAAAATGTCAGTGGGCATAAACATGAAACCAGTTCTAGTATTGCTAACTGGAGCAGAGAAAATGTCAGCTTTTTGCTATCTATAGGATTTTGGTGAACAAACTTATACCACAAGTTGGAAGATGACAGTATTTTTCTAATTTCCAGTACTGGAAACACACAGAATGTGGATTTCACTGTGTTTGATGGGTAAAAAGACCATTTCAAATTAGTAGATATTTCCAACTCTATTTGGCAGATTCCTTTAAAAAGAAATTAAAAAAAAAAAGAAAAAAGAAAAAAACTCACTTTGTTGTAAATACTGTAAGACATCTAAGTGTAAGTGTAGCAAAAGAAAGCAAATCTATTTGGGTCAATGTATTAATTTGAATTTATCATTGTCAAGGCTGATATTATCCCCTTCCTATTTCAAGTCTAGTTTAAAGCTCTGTCAAAGGCCCTCTTTTCTCTTTGAGAAAGGTGAATCCAACCAAATGTCAGCAGATCTGGTAGCACCACATTACTGAAAAGCCCCAAAACTGTGGTGGTGGCATCAGCCATGGAGTCATTAATAGACTGAGCTAATCTGTTTCTCCATATGTCATTACATGCAACTGGAAAGAGAGAGGAACAAATTACTTGTTCTCCAGATTCCCTTACCAACCATCCCAAGGCAATAAAGTGTCTTTTGATTGCCCTTGAACTACACATTGAAACTTCATCACCACCCATGTGGAAGAGCAATAATGGGGAATAGTGTGAAGGCCAAACCATACTAGGAAGTTTCGTAGTGCTATCCTAAACCTGGGCCATAGGGAGGCATTAACCTTAGTAATTTTTTTTCTATAGGAGTCGATTTGCATTTGGTAATTTATCAGCAGGATTAATCCAAGTGAGAAGGTAGGCGAGTATGTCTTTGTGGATATCTATGTATTCAGAGTCATAGACACATAGTTTGAGGTTTTATCATGCCTAAAGTACTGCAGAAATGTCATTGTCACTTTGTGCACTTAGGATTTATCTCACAACATTATTATTGTTATTGTTATTGTTATTGTTATTGTTATTGTTATTGTTATTGTTATTGTTATTAATTTAACCTACCCCTTAATATATGCTTTTGATCTGTTCTATCCCCTTTCACCTTTGATAACTATCTAAAGATATCAAAAATAGCAGTTCAGCTACCTTAACATCTCCCTGTGCTCAATAAAAATTTTGCCTGAGTTATCCCGGTTTTCCACAGTTTGTATTCATAGATGACTTTCAAAATTCTCTCAGGCTTTTTAATCATATCTATTCACTTATTTTCAATGTATACATAGAGTATGTTTAAGATTTGGTCTTTTGCCTCTGTTTAAGGATAAGTGACCAAAACAATATTTGGAACACGAAAGGAATAGCACTGGCTTCAGTCTAATAAAGGATGATGATGAATGACCACGCACCACTGTCCATTCAGCAGAAAGATGTGCAAGGCAGTTTAGTAGCTACCTCATAATGGAATGAGAAAATGGATCCTCTTATCTGTATGTAGCATAAAACCCCAGTAATTTACAGGTTCAGAGGCATGTTAAATTGAAAATTCTGGTTCTGAATTTTGAGACATTTAAGACTACTGTAGAAATGTCTTAGACATTTCTAAGGATAAGTGTAGGTTTATACTAAAAATATTTTACTGTTATTTCTGAAATGTTTGGCTGTAAATGAAGTGATTTTAAATGCAATAAAGAACGTAAATGAAATAAATTTTACAACAAAAAATTTTGCTTGTTTGAATGGTTGCTATGTATTGACCATGAAACAAACCACAACTATCAGCTAAAAAATACTTTTGACAAAAATTGCATCCATTGTAGGAAGCAAAAAATCTACAGTGAATAGAAGCTCTAAATATGAAAATAGTTTACTTATGTGGAATAAAAAATTACAGAGACAAGATATGGATATAAATAGCCATATTTGGTAGAGTCACATTTGAATAAATTATCTCCCATACTGTATCTGAGAAAACAAATGAAACCTTTCAGCAAAAAAAGAGTGAATATAAAGAAACAAGAGCTTTATCCTTATCACTCAGTAGAATCAATTTTGGTGTTGCTTGGGAGTAACTCTTACTAATACAGAATTTGTATTTCCAAATTGCTTTTTTTTCCCTTATCTTTTACTGTTAAATACTGCATCTTGCACATGGAGCATCCACAATATTACCAAAAATACTTTTGAGAAGAAAAGTTCCAGTGTCAAATTCCTCTTATTTACACATCACAACATAACATACAATGTTATCAATTAGTTTTACTGCATATCTTCAGAACAGGACTTAGCTTGTAGGTGAAAATCCTTAAAAATATGTGCCTGGTTAGGGACCCAAATAGATCTTAGCTTCAAAAGTGCCAAGGTATTCCCACACTTTTTACTCCACACCTTTTATTAGGAGCAATAGTGAATTTTTAAATTCCCTAATAAGTACTTCAATGCTAAGAAAATTTTATTTATATAAAGATGTAGCTAACACCTGATTAAACCCTGAAGCAAGAAGGTTTTAGGGCTTTTTGTGCATTAAAAAACTGGAAATTTTATTATCTTTCAGATAATATCTTCTATAAAAATCCAGTCCTCTGAGTTCTGCTAGGCTTCTGGCACCTTTAGTACCACAATAATAGATCAGAAAACACATTTGCTAAAAGAATGAAACTTGAAGAATCAAAAAACATATGCATTAGAGTGCCTTTGCACAATTCCAGAAGAATGAGAGACAAGCAAAGAAAACTGGAAAAAAAAATGGATTGTTAAATGATGGTGATTGTGATCTTGTAGGCATAACTGAAACCTGGTGAGAAGATTCTTATAACTGGGATGTCAATACAGATTAGTACAATTTATATAAAAGAAGGATGGAAAGGTATCATTATAAAGCACATGAAAAATGTTTACAATCTGTGCCAACTACAGGTTAGTAGTGATTAGTGCCAGGGTAAATATGATGAGCTGGGATACAAAGACTGGAAGGAAAAAGAAATGACAGTGTATGATTGATATAGATTATAAGGTTGAGAAGAAAAAGAAATCAAGGTCAGCTCAAACTAACTTTTGTGTGCTCAGAAACCTGGTATATTTTTGATACTTAAATGCATATTTGTTGGGCAACATAGAAACCAATGAAATGTAAAGGAAACTATAATAATGCATTTGTAGTGAATGAAAATAAAACAAATCTTCTATCTACTTCTTTAGAAGGAAACTAAACTTAGTATGTATTTGTCATTCCCTTATCTGAAACTTCTTAATGAAAATTAGAACTAATGGTACCATTAAGAATTCAAGTTTTATCAGGATATATAACACAGAAAGTTTGCTATTAAATAATATTCAAATCCACTGGAGTGGAATGTGGTGCAATTAAAATATAAGAAGCAATACATGCTTTTAGTGAAGAATATGAGGAACAGAGGTTGGTTAATGGGATTTCAAAAGTGGATTCTACTCAGTTAATTTTGTTACCACATTTCCAGCTTTGGAAATGCATTCTGAGCAGGTTGCTTCAAGATGAAAGGCAAATCCCCCAAAGACTGAAGAAGCCCTCAAAAACTTTGAAGAAAGGAAATCTTGTTAATCTTGGACATTTAGCATCTAGTTTGTATTCCTAAAATGCAATTATTTTTTATCTTCAAAATGAAGTGCCTTGGATGATGTAGAAAATGAGAAAATTTGCAGTTTCTCTACTTAAATTTATTTCTTTGCATAACCCAGATAAAATTAATAAAAAGAACTATAAAGAGAGCAAACAAAAAAATTCTTCATCTGCCCTTTTTCCCAGAAATATTTCTTTGTCAAGTGAGTTGTCTTTTTCAAGCTATGTGGAAGACAATTAACTTTTAGTAATTTTAAAGTATTTCCAGCAGGAAGATGATATATCACTTAACCCACAGAAAAAACCCCTGTACTTTGATGTATGGCTAAATATTTTCCCCATGATCATCCAGCAACAACAAAAAAAAGAATTTTTTGCTTAATATTTGCTCTGTCTCTATGCAAGCTCATGCCTGCTGTACTATTCTGAACAATTGTCTCTATAGATTATATGGTCATAAACACTGCAGCTTAGCTGAAATAATTTAGATAATACAGACAAAATTGTGCCTTAGAAATAGATTCTGATTTAAAGTGAAAAGCAATAAGAATTTTTTAGGTATTTCAGTAGACATACCAAATAGTGATATTATAAATAAAAAGGTTTAAATGCAAAGATATTAAACAGTAAAAAATTCACATATGCTGATATTATCTAGAAAAAATTATAGGTAAATAAATAAGATTGCTTTAAAATAGAATTTTTTTAGTGGTATGTTTCCAAACAAAGTAGGGTATTAATTTATTTATAACTTTGCTCATATGTAGAATTTCACAATTTAAGCAATCTTTGTGCCAGAAAAAACAAAGTATTTCAGAACTCCTATGAATATTATTTCAATATGAGGTTTGAAAATATAGCTCAACTAGGCGTGTTTATTAGGCAAGAAATTAAAAATTATCTTAAGAGCAGTTTAAAGAAAGTCAGCAGTGTTTAGCTAGTAATAATGTTTTTGTAAGAAAAACATAAAAAGCACCCAGAAATAATTTTGGATTATCATCTCTTAAGAAAAATCACTGAGAGGCTGCTAATAGAAATGACAGTGAAAGATTATGGTAGCATTTAGCAGCCATTCTAGCTGAAATCACTTAAACATCTCACCTAATCTTTAAATAAAAGGTTAAAAAGCACTTGCAAGTGCAAGGTTGAGTTTGACAAGTTAAAATCTTGTTGTACTGGTCCCTCCTTTTTTTTTAAAAAAATCTGAGGGTCTCTTATCATTTTTACTCAGAGTTAATATTCTGTGGGGTTTTTTGTTATATTTATTAGTTTATTACTATTTTCTATCTTATCTACAACTCAGTCATAAATTAAATACAAAATCTAACAAAATAACTTTTAATTTTCTATATGCTAGCTGACAATATGATGTAAGTATACTTTTATTTGCAGACAATTTGTCTTTTTTTTCCTATTTGCTTTCAAATAATATGAATATACAGTTCAAGACAGGAAATATAATTAATTTAAGGACTAGTATATATGAAGCATTTTATTTTGTAGTGGTGAGTACGAAAATTATTTCTTTTCTCTATAAAGACAAGTGACTTTTGAACTCAGAATCAAAAGAGGAAGCTTGGAACAATTTACTATACCTATTTCAAATCAGTTTGCCTCTTGCTAACTGAAGAAACACAGATCCACAGAAGATCCAGAGAAATACTTCTAAACAAACATTTGTAAATGTGAATTTTAGTGATAACAGGAAAAATTTTTTAATAAGTCAGGCAAATATGGGATGTGGTTGATTATGTCCTATAGTTAAATCTCCCCTCCTATCCCAGCAAGACTCTTTTTGCACTATCCAGCTTTTTAAATTTTCTCAATTATTTGGCAGCCACTGGAAGATGTGATCTATGCATAGAACTGAAAAATTACTGAAATTTATATATCCTACTTCACTTCCACAGGCGTGAATTGAAAAAACACTATTTTCACTTGAATTTGTTTTCTATTTAGTCTGTTTTGTATTCAAGTCTACTGCTAAATAAAAAAAAATCAGATTTATTTTACTCAGCTTATGAAAATGAACCCTTCATTGTGCTGAATATCTGTATATTTGAGCTTGACCATAGAATATCATTAGGCTTCTTATAATTTATGTGAAGTTTGATTGAGTTTAATTATTAATTGAAAGTTTTAACCACTAGTAGAATTAATAGGACTGTTGATGCTTAAAAAACCCACAACAGCTTTAGAAAAGCTGCTATTCCATTGATCTTCTTGCCTCTGTATTATTTGAGTGACAAGTAAAACTCTCATACCCACTGAATGATATAATCATTTCTACATACAAAATATTTTCTTAACTATATTGCAATCAGAGGAAAATGTCAAACAGTATTTTTCATCCACCCGATGAATTATTAAATGCTTTCTTCCTCCCTGCAAACAGATGGCAGACAGCCATTCTGCATGGCAGGAGTCTTTAAAATGACAGGTGAAAAGGGCTCTAGAAGGGGAAAATAATGCTTCATAAAAGTCTGTTTCTACTCGAAATTCTTGGCAGAAATATTAACAGGGTTACTGCTGAGTGATTAGACATCTAAGAAAAATTAAACCATTTTGTCAGAATATTTGGGGGGAGCATGGAAAATGGAGTACTTTATAGGCTGTGGTAGCTAAAGGAAAAGATTAGAAGCATGGGACTGTACCCTTAAGGTGTATAATTTTCAGATTACATGGTACCTTTAGCCTATTGTTGTATCCATTGTAGGCAAAGCTTATAGTGCCAAGCAATTTGACTCAATAGAAACAGCCTAGAAGATTGAAATGATTGCTTCTAAGCTACTTATATCCACACAGTTTTTACTTTAATGTTTTTTTGTCACACTAGGTGTAATCTAATTTGTAGGACTGAACACCCCTCAAATACTTGTCCAAAGATGTTGAAAAATCCAGTCATTGATTAAAAGGTCACTTTTCTCCATTAAGGTGAGCAGCACATTTTAGAGAAGAGCTTGCAGTTCCCTTTCCTCTATAAGGAATTGATTTATATGCATCAAAACTTTTCCATGAATGCAACATAGTTAGTGGGAACAATCAGTGGATTGAATACAAAATTGGGTCAAAATATATAGACATATCCCTGGTCTTCTTCTAAAATCAATGATGTAATGAAACTAAGAATAGTATAAAATAATATTTAACTCTCCTTGGAGGACCCTATTTCATTCAACTCTCTTGAGGAGGACTACATAGAGATATTGTGCTCTTCCTCTCTTAACATTTCCGGCTCCTCTCTTCTATTGCATCTCCTTCACTATAAAATTTCACCTGTAGAGGATAGTGATTAAAGAACCACCTACAATGTTCTGTCATGTTTTATGATATCATTAGGATTCCCCATCAGAATTGATCAATTACTTAAAATTGCTAGCTATTTTTTGAAGGTGATACTTCTGAAAATAAATCAGATGATTATTTGCATTGCTGCTACATGATAATTATGTTCCATTTTGTAAGCTTTAATACACACAATACCATACCTTTGAATGTATTATATGAAATATTTTAGTTTGCATTTTTTTTTCTTGAAGAATACATTGTAGTAATTCAACAAATCTGAGCTACAAATTATTCCTGAAATTGGTGAGATATAGAAAAACCCTGAAGTTTTTTGTGCTGCTGATTAATAAAGATGCATCAGTGAAGAAAAATATATTAAGTGGTATAAAGATAGAGTTCAATTACTTCATTTACAGACTATATGATGGTACTTGAGTCTCATACCATGTAAGTGTAGTGATGCAGACTGAGATAAGCAGTTTGGAGCAAGCACACTGTTCTCTTTTAAAGTGCTCCAAGTTTTCCATAAAACAGTTCAAAAAAGCCACTCTTATGCTAGTTAATTGGAAAAAATAAGCAGTACAGCAGGTAGGAAAAAAAAGAATAGGAACAAGAAAGCTCTGGAGTCAAAGTTAAGACAAGCAGATCACTTACCAGTTGCTGTTGTGAGCAGAACAGGCAACATGCAGAAATTAACACTATTTATTGCAAATTAAAATAAATATTTAATTACTCATTGGAATAGTGGAGAAAAAAAAACCAACAAAAAAGAACCCTTAAAACCACAGGAAAAAGGAAAATGTATTTATACCTTTTATCCCCTTTTGTACCTAAAGAATATATTTGATAAATAACACAAAAAGCTCAACTTCACTCTAAGCACCTGTCCTTTGCACCCTGTTGTCATCATGGATTGCACTCCAAGTTGCAAAATTCAGTAACTTCAGTGAGTCAACAGGTGGCACTGGGGTGGTTGGTGGGGATGGGTTGGGTTAGTCAGGATGTAGCAACTTCTCTTGACATCACCTTCCTTCCCATTCTTTTCCTATGGTCCAACACACGTGCTCCACAGGACTCACTCCCACTAGGGTGCTCCAGTGTGGGCTCACCCATGAGCTGCTGTGCTTTTGGAAGGTATGCCTACCCTTCATGCACCCACCTCCTGCTCTATCTTAGTGTTCCCCTTGTTGGTTTTTTTTTTTTTACCTCTTACTTTCTATCCAGTATTTTCTGGATAGAATATACTTTCTTGAATATATTTTACAAAGCCCCCACCAAGTCCTCTGAGATTGGGTCCATTGCAGACCCTGCTAGAACTGGCAATGTCTTGGAAAGGAAAAACCCTGACCTCTTCCCCAGGATTTTACTCCTGCTACAGCCAGATGCAAAAGCATTTCCTTATGAATTCAGTACACCTTTCAACCTGATAACCTTTGACCATGGAAAGGCTACCTTGACAGAGGAGGGAACAGCACTGATTATTGTCCACCTTGAATTAAGAAAGGCTTTTGACATGATCTTCATGGAGAAGCTGAGGAAATAGTGACTGGATGAGCAGAATCTCACAGGGGATCAAAAACTAGCTGAACAGCTGTGCCCAGAGAGTGATGATCAGTAGCAAGAAGTCTAGTTGGAGATCACTAACCAACTGGTGTACCCCAAGAGTAAATGCTGTTTTAAATCTTCATTAGGGAGTTGGATGATGGGGCAAAGTGAACCCTTAACTAGTTGGCTAATGACACAAAACTGGGAATGGGTTCCTCATACACAAGAGGGTCTTGTGACTGTCCATTCAGCAGGCTGAAGAAATGGGCTAACAGGAATCTTACAAGGTTCAACATGGGAAAGTCCAGCACACAGGAAAGGCCAGCCCCATGCATAAGTTGGTAACCAGCTAGCTGGAAAGTAAATTTGGACTTTGAAGTCCTGATGGATAGTAAGCTGAACAAGACCAGGCTCCCTTGACAAAAAGGCTGATGGTATTCTGAGATGCATTAGATAGAACACTGGCATCAGTCAAGGAAGATGATCCTTCCACTCTACTCAGTTCTGGTGATGTCACAGTGGACTGCTGTGTCCACTTCAGGGCCTCTCAATACAAGAGAGGCATGGACATAGTGCTGAGTCCAGCAAAGGGACACAAAGATGATTAAGGGACAGGAGCATCTCTCCTATGAAAAAAGGTCGAGATGTCTACAACAGTTCAGCCAGGAGAGAAGGCTTGTGAGGAGATCTAATTAATGTGTATAAATACATGAAGGGAGGATGAAGTCAGCATCTTTTGAGTAGCTCCTGCTAACAGAACAAAAGGCAATGTATACAAACTGAAACACACAAGTTCCCTAAGGAATATCAAGAAACATTTTTTTTTTCTACTGTGATTATGTCTGAGCTCTGGCACAGACAGCCCAGAGAAGTTGTGAAGTCTCCATGCTTGGAGATATTCAAAGACCATCCTGAGTATTGGTCTTTATGTTCTTGAGAAGAAAGTGGGACCAGATGACCTCCAGTGGTCCTTTGTAATATCAACAATTTTGTGAGTCTCAGAATCTATTTTAAGTGTGTTTTGAAGATGGAAGATTAGGCCAAGATACATGTGTTCTCAGGTTCATGTGTTAAAATTGTTTTCTGATGGCTGTTGTCTTATAAGATTGAACTATTTATTTAATATTTGGAATAGGAAGGAATTGTGTGTCAGGGATTTATTAAGACATTGCTTGGAGTGACATAAATGAAAATTGGCCTGTGAAGCAGGTTATTTTTTGAATCCTATACAGAAAGCTAAACAGTCACTTGCTGACCTTTAGATTTTCACAATCATGTGACAGACAGAAAACTAAAAAGCTTTACAAATGGGAGCAAGAATTCAGGATTATCTGACTATTTCTATTTCATTCACTTGTTGACATTTTCCCTGTTCATGTCAGAATCTTCAGATTATGTTTGAGAAAGAAGTCTTTTTTTAATATAATAGCATATAACCGAAACAGAGCTAGAAAATGTTTTGAGGGAGTTTTTTATGGGGTTCATGATCCCTGGCCACAGCAAATGACCTTGGAATCTGAAAATATCATCCAGCCGTGCAAGCAATATTGGATTTGTGTCACAAGCATAAAATATTTAAAGAAAAATAATAGAAGATCACAGGCAATTCCAGCATAGTGTGCATGGACATTTTGGCAGTTCTAAAATTTACAGCACCATGGTTCTGTCTGTGTGGGCATAAACCAATCAAATCGTTCTACTGCTGGTGTCATAATGGCTTTGCAGGGTGTTTAAAAAGGAATATGCAACAAGGACATATTTTTCCTAGGGAAAACCATAAATAAGAAAAAAGCAGGTTTTTTGAAGAATGAGTAAAATTCATTTAGCCTGTCAAAACACATTTACTTCTCTATATTTCATTTTTTACATTGTGCTATATAGTCACAGTTTGTTGAATGATTTGGATATTTTTTCCTTGAATATCCTTGCCCAATAGGCCATTAGATGTATTTATTACTCTTCAGAAGTCAGGTTGCTTCTGAAAGTCTGCATAATGTGAATTCATTTTGAATTCTGTGTATGCAAGCTTCTAGTGTTATCAGTCAGGTTCAAAATTATATGATTTTCTTTTTATGCTGTTTAAATTACATAGTCATTAAACTGAGGTTTTCACAGTCATGTGTTCACAAAACAAATTGACCAAGCAATAAAAAAAGGTACAATCAAGGTATAAATGACAAAATTAAATAGTGAAAAGAGGTGTAAACCTAAGGAGGGTAAAGAACTCAACTCACACATGTTGAACTTAATTTCTGATAGGCCAAGTTCATAGTGGATAAATAACCCAAAATAAACAAATTCTGAGGTACCCATCTACCCCACCCCTGGACTTGTTCAAAACCAGGTTAGATTGGTTCTGAGCAACCTGCCTACAGAAAGGTGTCCCTGTCTGCAGAAGAGAGATTGGAACTGGGTGGTCTTTAAGGTCCCTTGCAACCCAGCCGTCCTAAGATTCCATGATGATTCTGCAATTACATTTGCAGACAGGTAACACTGATAGTAATAACACTGAAGTAATAATTTTCTGCATTGGAGAGGACAAAGAAAGAAGCTATTTGGCATTAATATCTTTTCCTTTCACTGATGTTCCACACTGCCAGAATAATGTAGAGAAAAAGGAATTCCCTTTCAAATTTAGTTTAAATAGCTAAAACATTATTTATTCACTTCCAAACACTTTAAATATTTTTAAAAGCTGTAGTGCATTTTTTTTCTTGCATCTAAATCTTCATCCTTTTTTTGATACCATTTTTTCAGTCATATTACTCAGTCTGTCGCAGCATGCATTTCAGCCTTTCTGACAGAAATTCATCTCTTTCAGAATACAATCAATCAGGCATCTTGGTGGCTAATTTGACTTTTCCAAACCTTATATGTAATGTACTTTTCTTAGATAAAAGCTTTTGAGACTTACTGGACTTAGTTTCTTTCCAGATCTGTGAAAGCAAATGTTGCTATTTGTCCTTGGAGAAATGAGAGACATAACAAGCAAATAGATCCCAGTTGTGCTTTCTTTTTTGTTTTTTTAATTTGTCCTTGATCCTCACAACTTCCTTGGGGTTGACTCAGATAGGTTAAAATTGAATATATAAATCAAATATGAAATAATTATGAAAATCAATGCATGAGTTCCAGGTTATTCATTAGGGCACTACTAAGGTACTATTCCTAAAGATATTAATAGCCTAAAAATCCTCAGAATAAAAGATTCCTTGGTTCCTGTTCCAAACACAGTTATTATCCATGTGCTTTTTGACCAGCCTGTCTGACTTTACTGCACTGTTTCTGAATGAAGATAATACAAATGTATAAACAACTCTTGTCTGGGATAGCTTTCATATGTTCAGAGTGGCTATTTCTATTTTTATTTTTTTCTCTTTGTCTGTTTTTTTTGTTTGTTTGTTTTTGGTTTTTTTTTTGTGGGGTTTTATTTATGTTTGTTTTTTTGGTTTTTGGGGTTTTTTTATTCTACTATCACTAATTTTTTTTTTTAATTAAGTAGTTTAAACATAAACTGTATATAATTTTTTTATGGTTGATGATAAAAGTCAGGTGTACCTCTTCCCTGCTAAATGTCTCAGGAAATCATGTTCTTTCATTTAACACTCCCTTTCTCACACCAGGAAGTTTGCAGTTTTGTTCCTAGTAGGAGGAGGGGAAACAAACTGTAGCCCCACATGAGAACTTCTTGACTGGTGGAAGAAGAAAGTTTGACTAGGGTTTGGCTATGAGCATCCTAGTTAGGAATAAGATTTTCCACTTCTTGAATGACTGCTGCAACCCTTTTTTTTAACTCTTACTGGAGATTTCTTCTCCCCAAATTGAACTTGAAAATTACGTGTGCATTTCTCTATGGAGCTTTTGTATTGCCAGCTAGTCCTTAAGAGCACTTTCGAAATGCCAGCCACAATGGACTGGCGAATGGAAATAGAATTTCATCTAGTTTCTACATTCATGATTGGGCTTGTCTACTCTAAAGAGATTTGCTTATGCAGTGGCAGGTTTAGAAATTTAATAAGCAGAGGCTTAAAAGCATTCTCCCATCATATGAGGTGCTTATATTCTAGATCATGACTTGTTTAAAACACAGATCAAATGTCTACCATCTACTTAATTTCTGCTTTATCTTCTGATCCAGTTCTTTTGAGTCACCTATATTCCCTTCTTCTCTGTGGTGTGTGTAAAGACACAAAAATATCTGGATATTTCAAAGCAATTTGAATTTAACAATTACTAGTCTCAATTGCAATTTCTCATAAGAACTGTTATCTAAAAAAAAAAGAAAAAAAAAAAAAAAGCCCCCACTATACCACATAATCACTAGCAGACGCTGGTATTAGGCTTCTGTAGACAATATAAAAATCTACTCTACTTGTCTCTACATTTCTTCACTTTTTCATTTCTTTTTAATTTTTTTCTGTTTTATGCAGAAAGAAAAAGAAATATATACCTCAGATTTAGTTGTGTTAGGTTTTTCCTTCTTTTCCTTTTTTTTTTTTTCTTTTTTTTTTAGTTACAAAGTAAGGGTAAGTCCCATTTTTATGCATGGAGTTGAAAAAGTGCAAGTACAGACAATTCTCTTAGTATGTTTCAGGCTATGCTCTTGCATAGCATTAAATAAAGGTAAAGTTATGAGCAAATGGGCAAAAAATTAGACTGCACAGTGTCACAGAGGTCCAACTGAGTATGCACCAGGCAATTTGTCTCACTATTACTCACATCTCATCTACAAATGTGAGCAGTCTTGATGACTCAGCAGCCCTTAATAAAAGCCCTACAGTGTCTACTATGTCACTCTAAAGGGAACTGCACAACCAATGGAAAAGAAAAATGGTGACAGACTGGATTATTTGACTATTGAACACAACCAGACCACTTTTTGTTTTGCACATTTGGACCCTTGCTACAGAAGAAGTATATTGTATGCAGTGGAAAAGAAGAGAGATTCACCATGAGACCAGATTGTGCTCTCCCAGTGTTGGGACATAGAAATTAATTTCTCCTAATCTTTTCTCTCCTGTTTCAGAGAATAATCCAAATTTTCTGGACTTCTATCAAGAAAATACACTAATTGTATTTTTATCTCCTTGTAAAAAAAAAAAAAAACCATGAGTGAAAGCTGATGAGACTGTCAATTTCTTCTCAGATACTTAATGTAATTTGTTTAAATGGTTTAAAGTCATAATGTCTGAAAGAAGTAATAAGATGATTTCCTGTAATCAGTATTAGAATTTGAAACATCAGACCTGATGGTGATGAAAGTTCCCAGCATTCTTCACTTGTCTCTTTATAAAAGGGGGACAAATCTGTAAAAAAAGTCAGTTGAGTTGAATGTAAAATGCATAAGTGCACTAGAAATGCATCAATTTTTCCTTTTGTTTGTATGTTTAATATTGTGTTTAAAAAATTACATCCATTTTTTTTTATTATTTTTACAGAACTTTTAAAAATTTAAAGATTCATAATAATGAAATATCTGGTTACTGGTTTGTTTTTTGGACTGGTGCTAGTGGAGATATTGGCATGACAAGTGTGCAACAGTATAATGGGATTCATTTATGCATAATGGAAAATAATGTCTTTCAGCATCCATATCAGAAGCAGATATTAACCAAATAAAATGTGATGGAATATAAGATTGTCCTGTAAATTAGCCAGCAGCCCCTTCTGAAACCAAAACTGAAGAAATCTCACATTTATATTAGCTTTTAAAAACAATCTTTGCAGTGTTTCAGCTTCTTAGAACCCACCACCAAGCAATGTGACAAAATTAAATTTATAACAATTTAAAAAAAACCAAGCAAAACGTGATCTAACATAACACTAGTAATTTATTTTTGTATTTGATGACAGCAGGTCAGATGCACAGTGTTGCAAGAGATGAAGCAAAGCAAATGAGAAAGCATTTCTGTGACATTCTGCATTTCACTGACTCTCCCAATTATCACTGAGCAGTTTGATATCCTACAGCTAAAGATTCAAATAGTGCAACCCATTTTGAGTTTTGTTCATAGGAAAGTTTGTACTTCACATGAAATCAAGATGAAAAGATGACATTTGAATTCAAGTTAAATTAGTTTCAACTGTCTAGGTTTATCTTTCTAGATTTTTACATACTGATACCATAGGACATGGTATTTAAAATACTATTCTGGTATTTAAAATACTATTCTGGAAAATACTCAAAAGTCACTGAGTGTTCAGATAAAAGAAGATCACTGAAACAACAATATTATAACACTTACACATTTGAATTTTTGCCCATATGGCTTTAATTTATAATGTTAAATAGATCACAATCCAGAAAACATAAAAAATATAAACATATACATACATACATATATATATATACACAATAATAGGATGCTAAGGCTTCTTTTCCAGACATTATTTCTCTTTTAATTCAAAAAACTTGTATTGTCTTTGACATTTAAATAAAACTAAAATTAATACATTAAATAATATACATAGGTAATATTGAAATATAACTAAGAATGCAAGATACTCATAGAAAATAACTAATTATCATTTTCAAAAAGGCTGAACATCTCTCCGTCAATTAATAAAACTTTTATATACTAATCTCATAAATTTCTGAACATTTCTTAATGATTTCTGCTTTTATTTCTTGCATCAAAAAGTAATAAGCAACAGTCAAATCCAAATTTCTCAGCCAACTAAGATTTTCAATCCATGCAACACTAGCATACTAGTGGCAGCTTGTTAATATTTTTTTTTAAATTTGTAACATGATGTGTAATTTAGAACTGACATTTGTATCCAGACTACATAAAGTGCCTTATTTCTCAGAAATACTCATAACCCTGAGTACTTCACCTGATTCACCTTCTAAAGTTTGATTGTCTCTGTATGATATGTATAGAATAAGTTATCAGGCCCAGCTAGCATTGATTTATGAAAGGCAGGTCCTGCTTGACCAACCTGATCTCTTTGTATGACAAGCTGACCTATCTAGTGCATAAGGGAAAGGCTGTGGATGTTGTCTACCTGGACTTTAGTAAACCCTTTGACACAGGATTCTCCTGTGGAAACTGGCACTCATGGCTTGGTCAGGTTCACTCTTCACTCTGTAAAAAATCTCTCTGGATTGAACAAGAGGAAAAGGTCTCAAGTTGTGCCAGGGGAGGTTTATGTTGGATATTAGGAAACATTTCTTCACTGGAAGGGTGGCCCAACCTTAGAACAGGCTTCTTAGGGAAGTGGTTGAGACACTTTACCTGAAGGTATTTAAAAGATGTGTAGATGTAGGACTTAAATGCATGGTTTAGTGGTGGACTTGGTAGCATCAGGTTAATGATTGGACTTGATGATCTCAAGTCTTTTCCAACCTGAATTATTCTGTGGCTCTGTGAGATTTTTTTCCTCTACATTCATTTCGCTGTATTCTATTAAATCAAGAAATTGAATTATGCTATGAAGATTATACATCTACAAAGCTGCATGCTTGAACAAAGCCATCTGACTTTATGAATGTCTGCTCTATTAATGACTCACTTTTTTTATGCAGAAGAAAAGCTCTTCCTAATTATGAAATAAATTAATCTAGATAGTGATTAATTTAGGTGATATTATCACACAAACTGCTATTTGAAATGATCATTTTTCATTTGTTCCTTGAGACAATAATTGTGTTAATAATTCTGTAAGTGAGATTTCCTCTTTGTATGCTTCTATGGAAGGAAACTGTGTTGAACAGCTGTTTTAATAAAAGCTCAAATCTTGTTTTAGTTGATTAAGACAGCAAGATTTTAATAGTTCAGAGAGTAAGAAATATATAGTTATGGCAACATGCTGCAGTTACTGAATTTCTTATTACAGGTTTGTATTTAATTTCTCATTTTAATAATGCTAAAAGTTATCACTTATATTCAGATACTTAATTCATGGCCAGAGGACCACATCTATATCAGTAAGTGATGAAATATAATTTTATCAGGTAATAGAGCCAAGAGATGAAGATGAGAAAATGGCAATCACTCTGTGTGCTTCAGAGACATTTACTTTGGCCCAGCTTACTTTGGTCTAGGAGGTGAACTCCTAGAAATTGAAGTGCATTACATGAGCCTCTGGAATGCATGCAGGGGTTAAGTTTTTGGCCAAAAGAAATTAAATTATTTCCTGGCTGGAACCACTCCATTGTGAGAATCATAGGAGACAATTAGGAGGTATACTTCAAAACTATTGTCCTGATCCAAAACTCAAATACTAAAGGACAATGGTTCAATGGCATTAAAACAGCTCATATACACACTTTCTACCCAGTTTTCTGACAGCACCAAATATTATAGAGTCATGGACTGAACACACTAGCACAGCACTCACCCTCCTTTATCTCTTGCTCCAGGACTAACCTCCCAGTTGTTTGTGCTTTCTAGTAAAGGAGGTAACTTCACTAAACAAAAGCCTCTTCTGACAGATTCACAACACTGCTCTTTTTTGTAATATATAATGCAAAACATAGCAAAGGTTTATTCTGCTTTTCATTTTGACTTTGAGAAACTGTTCTTTGTTTATGTTCTGTGCACACATCAGTGTATTGCATGACTGTTTTGGTAGCAGGTGCTACTGAGTTGGACACAGAGAATTCCAGTTGGCTCCAGTAGACCTATTGAAGGGTACACCTGAGCCTGCCCATGATGCTGATTTTACCTCTGAGAAAAGATTTTAAAAAGAATAAAAAATATACTGTGAGAAAAAGGAGTAAGGAAGGTGTGAAACAAAGAGCCTTAAAAACATGCAATGTGAGAAAAGGAGGGCGAACAGGTGCTCCATGCACCAGAACAAAGATCTACCTGCAGCCCTTGCAGAAGACTATGCTGAATTAGGTTACTCCTCTGCAGCTTTTGGAGAATCACTCTAGAACAGGTGGATGTGCCCTGAAGCAATCTAAAGCCCATGGAGACCCTGTGTTGAAGTGGGATCCTTCAAGATCTGCGATCTGTGGAGAGAAGCCCCTGCAAGGGTAGGTTTTCTGGCAAGATTTGTGACCCCGTGGAGGACCCATGCTAGGTCAGTCTCTTCCTGAAGGACTGCATCCCATGCTGAAGCAGTTTGTGGAGAACTGCAGCCTGGGGAACAGACCCACACTGGAGCACTTCATGAAGGGCTGTATCCTGTCAGTCACCATGCTGGAGCAGGGGAAGAGTGTGAGGAGAAAGGAACAGCAGAGAAAATATGTGATTAAGTGGACCCAAGCCCATTCCCCATCCCTCTGTGCTACCAGTGGGAAGGAGGCAGAAAAGCCAGGATAAAAGTTCACCCTGGGAAGAAGAGAAGTGAGGGAAAGATGTTTTCAGTTGATTTTATTTCTCACTATCTTACTTGACAATTAAATTAATTTCCTGCCAAGTTGTCCACTTTGCTCATGATGGTAATTGGTAAGTTTATCTCCCTCTGCTTTTTTTGACCAATGAGCCTTTAGTCTAATTTTCTCCCCTTTTCTGTCAAGGAGGGGAAGTGATAAAATGGCTTAGTGAGTGCCTCATGGCCAGGAAAGTTTACGACAACAGGTAAAGGAAAATATTTTCTTTCCCTTTGGGCAGTTAAACATACAAGCAGCATAATCCTCCAGAGGCCTAACACCCACAGTTTGGAGTTCATTTTCTTTATATATGATAAGCAACTTCATCTATCATGTCATACATTTATTTCAACCCCCTTCATGCTCTTTATTTTCAATTTCTTGTTCTCACCACATTTTTGTCATGTGCTTATTGTCAAAGATTGTCAAAGAAGTTTGCTTTTTAATTAAATCATGATAATGTTTTTGCACTTCTCATTGCTATATTTTCCCTCATTATCATCATTATCAGCACTGAACTTATTAAAAAGAGAAATGCAAGAAATGTATCTTGTTTTCCATTTGAGTAAAGTAGCCAATTCTTGTGGTCAGCTTAACCTAGGCATATACCCATGCTGGTCACTGTTACTACCCTATTTTGTACTTTCCTACTGCAGTTGTTTCAGGGTTTCTTATAGCTGAAGTTCTGCTGCTGGGATTCATCTCACTGTTACTCTGAGTGTTTAACTGATAAGTGCATACATGTAGATTTGATATCCTACTTCCTCTTACTGAAGGTAGGAACCTATTCAATATAGCTCTTGGTTTCTAGAGAGGTATTCAAAATATCAAACAGGTAAGGTAAACCTTACTGAGGGTGCTGATTACAACTACAGTGTCAGAATGTAAATTCAGACATCCAGTTTTATGCAGACTTTTATGTAGATAAACTGGATTCCTACCCTGTCTCTCTACATGGACACTTTTATGAAATTATTGGTATACTCTACAGCAATACAGCAATTGCAGTAAAAGAAGTGCCCTTCTGAACAAGACAAAGGCCAGGATGTAGCTCAGCTGTTTTATGTTCCTGATGAAGGTGCCCAAGTAAGAAAAACAGTTGGCTTATCAGTTCTATAAAGTAAATGCAGATACTTGAGGAACTTGCAAGGACAAATTCACTTTCCTAAGCTTCCAGATTTTGCCACAGTACTTATGCATATACTATGAACATAGAAAGGTGACATAATAACTCTCTTGCTACAAACTATTTGTATAGACATTTTTCCTCTTTGTACTATTTCTGGGGTAATGCAGTAATTTTGCAAGAGGAAAATTGAAAAAAACCCACATAGTCCTTAAATAGTGACATACCTTTGACATTAGTTTGATTTAGTACTACAGCTTCTACTGTGGTTTTTTTGCAGAATGTAGGCCAACAATATCTGTGCATTGCCAATACCTGGAAGCCATGAGGAAATAAGACAGTCCCATGTTCAAATGCAGACATTCTCGTGTCATCATGCAGGCTTTCATGGTTTTGTAGTCCTTGTACAGACTTTGGTACCACTATGAAGTAATTAGTATTCCTTGTCCAATCTTATAATATTCTTATCCAGCTGATTGTATCCTGCCCTTCAAAAGTAGGGCAGATGCAAAAGCAATCAATAAGCTGTTGGGCATAGGTAGAGGCTGTTCCTTTATAATGGAATAGGAAAGGATGAAATCTAAAAGAAATTAGTCCCAACTCGTTTCTTCACAGAATCTTAGTCTTATTACTACAGGGTTTTAATATACACAAAAAGAACCAGAAGTTAAAAAATGGTGCAATGAATTCATAACCTCAATAAAAAATTGCAACCCATGATATAACTCTTGACTTGTACAACATTTTTGGTTTTTTGTTTTGGAAACAAAAAAAATTACAATGTTTCTGTGTCGCAGTACAGCTAGTCTGTAGCTGAACAAGATAAATGTGGCCTTAATAAATCCAATTCAGCTGACCTAGCACATTCTAGAAAAGAGGTAACAGACACCTCAGCCAACCCTGTTCAAGCTTAGATGCAGATACAACACTGACCAGAGAGCTGGGCAAAGGGAGGTCCCATCTTATCAGCTATCTGGGCCCAGGAGATTCAGAGCCCCTATAAAAAGGGCAGACATAATAAATTCACTGTTGTTTGCTGATGACAATCAGTGTGCTGTGTCATGTGTCTGTCTCCAACCCACAACCCCACGTAACATTTTACAAGTATGTTATAATTTAACATCATTGGAGATGTAATGGAAAAAAAGTCTTTCTTTTAATTAGAATTTTGTCTCATTGGTTAGACAGTCACAGATGAATGTGAAAGTTACAGTTGCAAGTCTTCACGTAGGCAATTCAGCTACCACTTTGCACTTGATTACACTCACTCTGGATAGCTTGATATACAGTTTCAGTCACACAGAATCATGGACACAGACACAATATTCACTGCATGACTGGGTTTTTCACAGAACATTTTTTTTATCCCTGCCTCGCCAGGATTTTGCAGAACTTCATATAGAGAATTTGTCAAGTTGTCTGTTTTAAAGGGAATTTGTTATAAGCAGGACCAGAGGTAATTAGAAGTGGAAATGAAACATTTATTGATTTTACATCAAGATAAGTTATTTATATGTTTAAAAGTAGTGAAGAGAAAGGGTTCTAATTTAAACAAATCTCCTGTAATAACCTCTATGATATTAAGACATTTTATCAATGCTGGAGAACAAAGTAGACTCTGAAAGTGGTTTTGTGTTGCCTTTTTTTTCCTTTAGAAGTGTATCACCACTGAATTGGAAAACTTCAAAAGTGTATTTAAGAATTGTTTATAGTATAATAAACTAAGTTTTAGTCAAATTCTCTTTGCTCTGAGGCGTCAGAAAATATATTGGATAGAAAAAAGTGAAAAGTCTAAAAATAAGGTTTAACTGAGGCAGATTTAGTTGCCTCTATTAAACTGTAGAATACTACTTAAAGATTGTTTTCAAATAAACATTGAATTAATAAGATAAATGTTGCAGTTTACATTGTGACTTTCCTATTGTTGCAGAGACATGTTTCTCCTAGATTTGAAATTATCTGTCATCTTTGTAAGACTTGCCATAACTTTTATTCATGTAGAGTTAATAGTTTGGTGTTTTGTGATAGGAGATTAGCAGACAGTGTTAGAAAAAAGTTAGAGTCAAGATTTTTTCAGATGTGTTTAAGGTAAAGAAAAATAAAGCTGGAGGAAAATATTCATTCCAATGCCTCTTCCATATTTTGTGGGGTAGGTTTTTTTCTAATCATCTCAGACTAGCCTTATCAGGCAATTCTCACTATGAGGCATATTGTGAGCTTCTAGCTATTTAATTGTCCTGGAACCCTTCAAAGGAACTTTGAGTAATATGAATTACTCTAAACATGGCTTTGAGCAGCTCCTTGATGATATATGGATGACTGACATTTATTTAATGCTGTACTTTTCAAATGTCATGTGTGAGCTTGACTCCCACATGCACTCATCTGGGTCAGTTCACTCTCAGTTAAACAAATTTCAAAGCTGCTTCTATGTCACTGACTTTTTCAACTGAATCAGTGAAGGAAAAGAACAAATAAAAGAAACAAACTTGGTATAGCATGAGTAAATAGGCTGCTTCCAGGCTTTACCTTCAGCAGCTTTGCCATTTTCCCTTAACACATTCACTTCCACACAGGTGACCCTATGTTTCTCCAGTGTATTCCGAGTCTTTTCTTTAGTTCTTTTCCAAAATCTAAATATTCCCTCATTTGCTTAATGGATTATACCTTGAAAGTCTCACGTGATCTTTATTTCTGTAGTATCTTGATTCATATTCTTTGTTTGCCTTCATGGTCCAAGACAAGAGCCAAGAAACTTGAAAGGATTATTAGTAGGCTACATTCTGCTCTTTGAAGCCCTTATCATTAGTTAGTAAATAAATTATTCTGGCCTTAATTGGGGAAGCGATATACTCAAAGTTGATTGGTTTTCAGTTCACAAGTAATTGGAACAGGCATCTTCAAGTAATATACAATACTAACAGTGTTACATAATTATAAAATTTTTATGTCATTTCTTGAGGGAAAGAAATAATTACCTTTCCTATCCAGGCAGATTATCATTTGGTTCTCAAGCAAGTTTTTGTTTGGATTCTCTTTGTGAAATCTCTTCAATCTACCTTTCACTTCCAAGTACCAGTCATAGTGCTCAGGTTATAAAGTTTCCTGTTGCATATGTAGGCTACTCCATATTGAAACAGAAATATAAATCTCTTAGAAACTCAGTAAAATTTCATGTATTTTGTTACAGTAACATTGCAAGGTGATAGTCACAAAATTATGCAGGACACATGGATCTGAATGAACAGGTGCTATAAATAAAAGCACAAACAGATTTAGCAGAGTTAGTTTATAATATATCTATTTATATATGGACTAGAACCATTATACACTAACAAATTTCTTCATGCTGTTATGAAAAATCAACAATATGCTATAATCAACAAAGCATTAACTTTGCCCTCAGGGTTTTGCAGTATTGCAATATATTACCAAGGAAGATTATCTAAGTATTATTTAACATTTGTAAATGATTATGCAATTTTTGTCTCTTATTCTCATGTAAAAAAAAGTTAATGTATTACAGGGAAAAAAAATTATACATCCTAAAACCTAATGATGCTGAAATTTTATGTCTATTTCTTATAGTGAAATAAATGCTACAATTACATTCTATGAGAATATAGGTACTCAGTAGACTTGTATGGATGCTTTCCCAGAAATCAGTTCCTCTTTTATTATTACATTTACTTAAAATATAAAGACTAAATAATTATTCAAAAAGGAGCAATTTTGCATACCAAATATGGAGTCTGTTTCACTACAAGTTCTTATGTCCACTTTTCACTAGGAAACACATAATCTGTAAAAATTACCTATACTGAGCTGCAACAGTGTTAAATTCTTAGATCTTATAGAATCACAGAATACACTGAGTTGGAAGGGACCCACAAGAATCATTGAGTCCAGCTCCTTGCCGGACACCATCCCCAAGAGTCACACTGTGTGCTTGTCCAAACAATTCTTTAACAATGGCAGGCTGATGCTCTGACCATTTCACCTTAAATTTTTAAGCATTTATCTTTAAAAAAAGTCATATTCAAATCTAGGAAGCCAAGTTCTTTCTGTAAGCATATTCATAATAGACAAGAAATACATGTGCCCTTTAAATGTGTGGTGTCATTTTTCCTAAAATGCATTTTATTATTTTAAACTGGAGATGTGCCAGAATCTGATAATCTCAATAGGAGATTTAATTTACTTAAAGTTTACTGAGGTTTGATGAACAGTAGTCTGTCCTAATGATGCTGTCTGGAAAAGAATGCCAGGCTGGAGGAGATGGCTTTTGGAGTGATTACCATATCCTGTATTAATAAGTCTACATAAATGATAATTTTAAGGGTCTTTAAAAGCTGATTGGATTATGTTCTGTTCCAGAAGGTGATGGATAAAGGAATCCATCCAGTTGATATATTGTACTATGTTTGCTTTGAACATTTAAGGAACTTTACCAATCAGATAAAAAATAGAGAATCACATGACTAATTATAAAATTTTAGGAAATTGGTTTTTGTTTGGTTTTTTTTTTTTTTTTTACAATAATTGTTCTTGGTTAGCAAGAAGGAATTAATTCATATCTCCTCATATCTCCTCCTTTACCTCAACATAATGTTGCAAAGGATTTAATATAATCATTATGAGTAGCTTCTATAACTTTACATTTCATTTGAAGTTTAAAAAAACTGAGTAAAAAAACTGAGTTTTTTTTTTAGTGGAGATGAAAATTTTCTATACAAATACTCCAGAAGCATTTATACAATCTGTTCTCAGTTATAGTATCTATAGCTGCTCAGATATGCTATTTATAGCTGAATACAGCCTTGTAACTTTTTTAACATCAGGAATATTTGACCCTGGTAGACAATAGGTTAGAATGGGATCATGCTGGTGCTTCATTAACCTTTCTGGTATTTAAGTGCTGTAGCTTGACCAATTTGTTATGTATTATAATAGAAGAATGGTTGAAACCTAAGGAAAATGTCTTGACATTTAGATACTTTAATGTTTTCCATCAATGTTAATATTGCTATCAGTCATCCTTGATGTCATTTAATAATGAGGTAATGCTTATTAATTACAAATGTTTTTTAATCTATTCTAGCTACTAAAGGTTATGTGTTCTTGTATTATTTACTATGATTAATTCTAAATCTTCAGAGAAGCAAAACCTTTCAGAAATTAAATGAAATTTAAAGAGGATTTTAACCCTCGTAGACTTCTAGATCCCTGGAAATACTGTTCAAAGAATGCAAAAAAAGTATTCTACATTAAACATTATGCATCTGTTGCACTGAAATCTCTAAAACTCTATTTTCCAATCATGTAAAGATGGAAATGTTCAGTTCAAGTGTATAAAAAGGCAACATATGATTAATTAAATGTGTATTGGAAAGAGAATTCATGCTGGGCAAGAATATGAGACCTTTTCCAGCATGAATTCCTGTAAATTATTGCATGGGTTGGAGACAGATTGAAAGCACTTTTTGATTGTAAAAATAATATAATTTGATGGTGAACATCTAGAATGTTAAAAGATATGCTTGTGTAACACAAGAAAAGCTTAAAAACTGAAAATAATGAATTCCTAGTAAAGCATGTCAGAGACTTTTTTCCGTACAGATGATATCTATAATAATATGTGGTTTATAATGTTAATATTATGTTAAAATATAATGTAATATAAAAATATATCTATAGCAACTTGGAATGCAATGTGATTAAAATAAAAGTGGCTCTAAAATACTGCAGTGTGGATTTGACTTCAAAGCAGTATATGCCATGCACAGACTGTATGAACCAATGATCAATTTCCCTTTTCCTCCAATATTTGTCTCTTAGTATTGGAATTATGAAATGTTCAGAGAAAGATTTAGGACAACCAAGACTAAAGGTAAATACATTGTTCTGACACTATTGCTTTGACTTATAACTTTGTGAATGAAGAAATCTTACATTAGTAATTTCTAACACTAGTAATTTTCTAACTCAAAATTAAAATGTATCTGCTTATATTGACACAACAAAGTTCTTCCAAAATGGTTGTGACATACAACTCAAAACCAAGTAATGACTTAAATGAATGCATTTCTCCTTATATAGAGCTAGTTAATTTTTTATTAGGGGATATATTATTCTCTCAAGTTTCAGAAGCTCTCTTGTAGAAAAGAAGTAAACGACTCAAAAATCCTTTTTATTTGTCTCTGTGTTCATAAAGCTTGAGGGAATATAATAAAAATATGGGTATAGATGGTATCTCAACATTGAGCTTCTACTTATTTATATATAATAGATATATTTCCTGATGTCACTGCTGATTTCTAGAGCCTGTGTAAGGATGTTACCCAGAAGTTGATGTGTAACTCAGAAGTTATACATTTACAGGTTTTGCTTTTATCAAAGCCTAATGCCAGTGTGAAAAGCAAGGTCTCTTGGTAGGCTTTTCAAGGTGTCTGCAGCATTTTCAGGTAGTGGCTCCAAATAGTGCTGATTAACAGCTTGCTACTACTGAAGAAAATCTTTTCAGAGGAATTGTAAGGTTAGAAAGCATCTGCTCATTTCATTAGCAGAATATTGACACTGAAGCTGTATAGAAAATTTAATAACAACTTTAGCTGATGATATATATTGTGGTTTTAAATTACATTTACAAAATAGATCTAAGTTCTCTTATCTTAGTATAAGCCTTTACTAATATCTCATCTAGATTTATAGCAGCTTTTTCTAAAACTGGTTTTGGGGTTTTATTTATATTATTACTATGTGATACCATCTAATGTATCAGGCAACTGCCTAATTCCAGTTAACTTCCTAAAGGTAAACATTGCAAGGATAGCATCTGACATTAAATTGGACTCATAAATGATCACAGAACATATAATGTAGCTCATGGCACATCAGAGCTTAGGAATACTCACATAGCACTTCAGAGCTTCAGGAAACCAGGATTTAGTGGAAAGAAATGCTGTGATTTTGCTGCAGATCGAACATCCTCCAGTTTGACCTTGAAGGAAAATTATAGGTACATGACTGGACTAAAGGCAAAGAAAGTCTGTATCTAATGAGATCTTTCTAAATGTATTTATTTCAGGGTATGACTCAAGTAAACCTATTATTGCTTTCTATTTGGAGAGGTTATGTAGAGGACTACAACTTTTCATTTAACTTCCATTAGATTTCTTTTTTTTTAAGAAGCAATAGACATAAAGGGCAAAATTTTTCCATCTAAGCTTTGAATGTTTTTGCAAATAATACAAGCTAAGGAAAGGTTTCAAACACAAATATTTTTGTCTACTCACTCAATTTAAACTGACTATAATGTGACAATTTTTAAGTGGGAAAATAAGGAATGGAAGTTAGCCCTTCTAGAGATTGTCTAATAAGGACTGGAATTGTGCATCCAAATTCTACAGAAATACTTTAAAAATATTCTTGTCCTATTTTATAAGAATGACATTTGATGGCTCTAATTTATGGCCCTTTTAAAAAAACCTCTATGTTCAGTATGGATTGTTTAGTGAGAAGTAAGAGAAGTCAGATTGTGCTCTTGCCTTACATAGCTTTTCTGTTTAAGTTTTGCAGTCTAACTGCATGCAATAAGCTACTCAAGGAATCTTTTCTCAAGGGTGCTTTTTTGCATGACTTCTTTATTGCTGGAACTAGATAAAAAGATATATTTGTTCATAAAATATAGGAGAAAAGATGCGCTTTTTTTCTGAAGGTAAAAATGTAAACCAAATACTTGTTGCGTGTCCTCTTGGTTTGTTCACTCATCACTAGAATCTTTGTCTGTAGATCCTTTTGTTCTAATATGGTTTCATTTCATTCTAATATGGATACACACACAGTCTAGATGCAGAAGTAATTATTAAATAACAATTAATTAGCAGGAAATTTGAAGGAATAGAACAGAGGCATCTATACTTGGGACTGAACTCAATGCCAAGGTTGTGCTCAATCTCATGTCAGAATTATATAAGATTTTAAGCTCATGTCAGAATTATATAAGATTCCAGAGATTTTTATTGATGGAAGCTCTCTTGAAGTTTGAGGGCTCAGGTTTAGTTAGTTACTCTCTTTCTGTGAGTTTTAGATAAAAAGAAGCATTTACGTTTTATTTTCAATTCAGAGCACTATCTGACTGGCCAATCTAATCTGTGTTTGGTACTCTAGCCAGAGTTCATCTTGATAAATATGTAATTGATTTGTTTCCTGGAATGAATTATGAATTTATCACTCAACGCATTTCTCTCACTAGGTTTGTTAATCCATACTGCCTATCTCATCTCAGAAGGCAAGACAAAAAATGTCTATTTTGGACTAAGAAGAATCCTTCACTGCTCACAATTGCATTGAAGGCTCTTACAATAGACATATAGAGAATGGGACTGTATCCTTTTCCTACCTGGCAACTTAGATTCTGTAATTCTGTTTCTGCAATTTAGCACTAACAAGTCTGTTCTGGGCCTTTTGTTTATTTACTTCTTTTCCATCTAAAGGTAATAGAACAATTCTCAATCAGTGGTACCTCTGGGCTTTACAGTCTAAATGTTTTCTTAAAACAATACATTTAAATACATATTCCATCTATCTGAAATATTCATTTTTTATTGAGGGGAATCACAATAAATTTGTTAGCTGACAACATATTATCTGTCTCCCCTGTATTTATAATTTGCTTTATTTTCCAGTTTAAAATTATTTGTAGATATTAATTGGCATATTACTGCTTCTTACAGACTCTAATAGTTATTAATTTTGCACTGCATATCCAGATTTTACGTACTGCTGTGCTTTGTTCTCCTTCATTTACTGTTACTCAAACAGCTTTCAAACTATGAACCAATTTTAATATATGAGATAATTACAATTAATTTTCATGTAATATTTCTTATGATGCATGTATCATTCTTATTAAAGGGTATATTTTATCTGCCTTCCCTAATTTCCATCTTTATCTGAACCCAGATCAAGCAAGTTTTGGAAGATTTGCTGCTTATTAATCTGTATTGTGCATCAATCATAAAAATATATTAAGTCTTAACAGATTGTTGGCTTTTCTTTATATGTATGTCTCAGTTTACTGCAAATTAAAAGTCTTTAAGAAGATAATGAGTCTTGGGGTTGCAATTTTAACTTGAAAATTTTGTAGTGAAATTTTTTTAAGCTTTGATGACTGACTATATCAAAATTGAAATGAATAATTTTAACAGGCATAGGAAATTCATTAGCAATTTCTCATTACTCATGAGTAATTATCTCATTAGTAATTTCTAATGTTACTAGATGCATGTGGAACGTAAATTTTTTGTTTGTTCTATTGGCTATTTTTCCAACCTATGAGTGATATGTATCATTTGGCATGGCAAAATTAATGACACTTAATCCAGAACCCACATATTTTCATTTTTGTGCATGTTATTTTTAGCTCATGAAAATTAATTTTTTCTGAAACTATTTATTACATGGTAAATATTGAATCTGTATGAGTAGTCAAAGGAAATACTTAAGTACTCTAGATATTTTGCTTGATGTTCCTTCATAAGAAATAGAAGCTTCTTGGTACAGGCATCTGAACTGTATACCTTGACTTTCTTAATAATCAGTAAAGAGAAAGGAATCCTTTCACTACACAGATCATCTCCTCATGTAAACTCTTTCAACAGATCAAAGAAATGACTCTCTGAGAGATGTTTATTTTTATCTATTATGATTTTAATAAGCAAACTGAATCTAGCGTTGAGAGGTGTTTAAAACCTACGGAGGTGAACATAATTGTTGGATTCTAGACTCAGAAGAGCAATGGAAGAATTCTTAACTGGTAACAAAGGAGTTATAGTTCTGTGAGTTTTCTCATAGGGAAGAAAATCTAAACTAAACCCAAACAACATTCTTTAAGTTCTTTGTGTTCAACGACAAGCTAACATGCTTGCATTAATTAATATCTTGAAGAGCATTAGACTCACTATTGATCCTTGGAGTATGGTTCAAATTACTGACCTTGAACTAGAGTTTGTGCCACATTCTGGCTCTGGTCACTCAGACAGTTTTCATTCCACTTTAGGGTCTGCTCATTCACCCTATATTTCAGCTTTTCCATGAGGACCTTATGAATGAAAGTGCCAAAAGATTTATTTAAGTAATTAGATGCTCTCCCTGCATCTAGAGCACCAGGTATTTCATCACAGAAGTTTATCACATTGTTCAAGCATGAATTCCCCTTGAAAAATCCATGCTGACTTCTCCCAGTCACACCTTCCTGTCCTTTGTGAGTCTGGAAACAGGTTCCAGGTTAGTTCTTTCATTACCTTTATGAGAATCGAAGCAGCTAACTGATCTGTAGGTTCTTGATTCTTCTTTCTTCTCCTCCTTAAAGATAAGAATGACATCTTTTCTCTCCATCCCTTGAGCACCTCTTCCACACAGCATGACCATTCAAACATTACTGCAAGTAGCTTTGAAATTACATCAGTGTTTGTGAGTGTATCCCATGAGAATCCAAGGACTTAACTATGTCCTGTTTGCCTAAACCTTTTCCACCAAGGGTAGTGCAAATCTGATAAATTAGAGACATGGAAACTGTTCCACACAAATGGACACTTTATTTGAAAATATTTTATTCAGGGTAATTCTGTAACTGTCATTCTGTGATTTATACTTGTGCTGCTCTCTCTTTATGTATTCATTTTACTATGCCTTTTATCAAATATTGTGACCAGGAGTACATGTATTGTTTAAAGTATGCATGTATCATGCAATTGTGCATGACTGTGTATTCCATTCTGTTCTTAATTAATTTTCTAATTTTATCTATTATATTTTTGGATGTAAATTGAAAATGGAAGAGAAATTTTGACCAGATAACATAACTTTTTTAAATGCAAGAGGATCTACTTGTTAGGGCTGTGCCAACATTCACTTTTTTTTTTAATGGTTAATTGAAAAGATAAAATTATCCTTTCACATTATAGGGGACAGCAATATTGTCTAAGAATTTAATAAAAGAGTAAACACAACAGTGGAGTCTCTCTTTATTTTACTAGTAAACAAAGAAAATTTTTGCATAATAGAGGGTATATGAGAAAATTGAGATTTGTATTATTTGACTCCAGATAAGTACCACATTTGTCCCCACCAACCTCTTTTGCACTTCATTTATACATTTTTACTAAAATTTGGGGGCTTTTTTATCACTTTCTTGGAGTAATCTAAGGCTTTATTTCATCAGTAATGCAGTCTCTTGTTACACTCCCAGAGTCATCTGGAGAGGAACATTTCTGAAGAGTGAGCAGAGCAGCTGTTGCCTAGTAGGAAGGAAAATCAATGACCTGACACTTGACAGCTGCAAATTTGTACACAGTTTAATAGTTGAAAGACAGAGTACAAGAAAACAGAAGGCTGTTCCCTTCCTGGGTCCAGCATACCTAGGTTTCGTTAATTATTGTGGTTTAATCAAAAAGCAGTTCTTAGTGTTCTTAATAATACAATACATTTTAAATGGTGTCTTTTTTCTCCTTAGTCTGATCACAAATTCTAATTTTTTAATATTCATGAGTTTTACTGAATGTCAGATATATAAACAGAATGTAAATATAGATATACGTATATATTTTTCGGGTTGCTTTCATTGGGAAAACATATTTAAATTAAGAACTTAAAAGAACTAAACTAATATTTAGAAATTACAGGAAAAGAAATCATGCAGGAAACTTTGATGAAACAATGATAGCTGCTATGGCTTCAACAAAGCTGAAGAGAGGATTAATTGCTAGGGTAGAAAATGCGTTAAAAAAACTCACTGAAAAAACATTTTCATTTATACAAAACATGCTACTTCTAGTTGTTGACAAATTAGGTGTTCACACTTGGATTAAATTTATTTTTTTACTGGGTAGATAAACAACAGAACAGAACCTGAATGGGAAGCAAAACTTAATTGCTCCATCCTGTAACTTTGCCTGACATGAGTAGGTGGTAAACTTTAATAGAAATGCCAAAAATATGTTAACTAAAGTCTCATACCATTGTAGAAAAATTCAGGGGATCTACTCAAATGAAAGCATAATTGCTTTTCTATTGAATAACAATAAAATTGGAAGTGTTAAGTTTTAAAAATACTAAAACTGCAAGGAGTGGTGCCTAAGGAGTGGTGTCTTGGTTATTGTAATAATTTTTCTCTTAATCACAGAATCACAGAACATGTGAGGTTGGAAAGGACCACAGTGGGTCATCTGATCCAAAATCTCTGCTCAAGTAGGGTCATTCTAGATCACATGGCATGGGATTGAGCCCAGATGGTTCTTGAATATCTGCAGTGAAGGAAACTCCACAACCTCTCTGGGCAATCTGTTCCAGTGTCTGGTCACCCTCCCAGTGAAGCAGTTCTTCCTCATGTTCAAATGGAATGTACTCTGCATTAGTTTCTGCTAAATTATTAAACTTTCTTGAAATCTGTGGCCTTTCATGGGGGTGAAATTGACATAGGATCTAAAAAAAGGGTCATAAAGTATTGAGTCATATAAAACTCAGGGAATTCTTTAATTCATGGTAAATCCTACTGCATTGTAGTTATACTATTTTTTTCTCAAGATTGACTAGTATGGTATCTGCCAATGACCTAAATTAGCTTAGGAACAGAAAATGGTTATGATTATAATACCTTTCCTTTTTTTCTTAGCCATTGTATCATTACATTAGGATTATGACTGATTTTTGAAAGTTCTTAATTTTTTTTAGTTTATTGTTTAAAAATTTTAAAATTGTTAATGTTATCATTTTTATGTTTGTGACTCACTTGCAAAATGAAACAGTAAAGATCTGTCAACGACAACAATTTTACATCTTCTAACTATCAATTAAGCAATTTTCTCTTCTGCTGATGAAAGTTACAATTAATAGCTTCAGATGTCTGGACATTGAGCTAGTATTTTTCTGTAAGAGCATCTTAGTGTCCTAAAGGGAACGGGTTTTGATAAAATGCAAGAGAAACTTAGATGACTTATAACTTTTGAAATTAACTTGACAGAACCTAATTGCAAGCAAAGGTTGCCACAGAGACTTCCTGCAAGTAGTTCTAAATGGTGTACATAAAGTAGATAAATGATGTGTTGTATAAATGAAGGAAGAGGAAACTACATTCATGTACTGAAGTGATGACAGCTATGTAACTACCTAGAGAGATGAGAGATAGAAGAATCATTCTTCTCTGTCATGAAGTAATCACCTGCTATGCAGCAGGCACAGTCAAAATAGCAACATCACTTCCACTCAATGCAAATTCTCCCCTGAGTTCTGCCTATACTTTAGCATTTGCACATCCTTATTTGGGAGCGTTTTGTCATTCTCATTTCTCATGTACTGAATTTTCGATTCATCGCTCTTACTTTCTCATTTGCTGCAAACTTTTTATCATGATGTTCAGACATTAAGAAGGTCAATATATTGCTGCTCTTATACACCTCAACCAGTCACTTTCTGGGAATGTTTTAGTTGTTCATCATTTATAGTTAACTGTGATATTTATATCACATATCTGCCAAATCTATATCTGCTGAAAACTTTGACATTTTTCTGCTGAAATAGGAAGTCACTTCGATTTTTTCCTATAGTTAAATAGAAATACCACACTTTTTAACTGCTGATGGATACATGTTTATTCTCCTACCTGAAGCTTCAACTTCAGTAAAAAATAATTATACAGCATTCTCTTCTTCCATGAAAAAGAAGCAAAGAAACTTCCACAACCCTTAAAAATGTCTTAAAATGCTAGGAAATTTCATTCAAACACAGAGATTTCAATTACTGAAGGCAAAGAATAATTTGGAGAATACTTTGGAACATATGATGTCAACAATTTTCTGCCTGATACTTTTGTTCTTCTCTACTTTTCAAATCCATGATTCCTCAGATGTGTTTCGCAAGCTGTCCCACCTTCCTTCATTACTTTTCAGACAAATCTAAACAGAAAAAAGCCCACAGCATATATTTAAAAATATTGCATTGGGAAATCATGTGAGTGGCATAAAAAGTATTTCCACTCAGATGTCCATAACAATAGATTTTTAGGCTTATCAGGCATTGCCTACTTTACAGGGATATTTTGAGTACTATAATGCCAAAAAAGAGCTTTACAGTGAGGCAGGATTCCAAAATCACAGTTTTCTGAAAAAGACTGAAGTACTGTTGGCTTTTCACCTTTAATATGTTGAGTTCAGATGCCCCAGTGCTGGCAGCAGGGGCTTCAGGAACCTCTATGAGGATTGTCAGGGCTGCCCCATGATGGACATAGCTGATTTCACTAGCACCAAACAACCCCTCTCAGGGCAGGTCTGAGCCCTACAGCCAAGGTGGAGGGACCTTGGGGAAAGTGTTCTTAGGAAACCATATTTTAAAACATATTTTAAATACTTTTTTAAAATACTGCATGACCGCTTCAGAAGGATAAGTGAGGAATGTGTGTGTGAAATAGCACATATGTGTTCACATATGTGCTATTTCACATCACACTGCAGACAGCAAAGTGAGAGAAAAAGCAGGGAAGGAGATGCCCCTGCAGCCTGTTGATAGGAGCACACCAGAACAGGTACACTGTAGCCTGTGGACAACAGGGAATGGGAAAAGCATGAGGAGAAAGGAGTAGCAGAGAGGAGCTTTTACGGACTCTGACCTCAGCCCCCATTCCACATTAACCAATGCTGTTGGTGTAGTGGAAGGTAGAGGAGTCAGGAGTGAAAGAGTGGAGTTGAGCCTGGAAAAAAAGAGGGGGATAGGTTGGCAGGATGGTGTGTTTTTGTCTTTGCTTCTCACTGTCCAGCTCAATTGACAATAAATTACAGTAATTTTCCCAAAGTCAAGTCTGGTTTGCATCTGATGGTAAGTGGCAAGCAATCTCCCTGCCTTTATTTTGACTCAAATCAGTTACATTCCTCTAGGTACCTATTGTCATCTGAGCTTTACTAGGATGACTGAGACATCTCACAGGGCTGAAGACAGGACAGAAGAAATAGAGAAGACCCACTTTCTTTTGGACCGGCTCCTGAAAACCAAGGACATATTTGGGCAACTTATATGGAAATCCCTGATTCATTTAAATTCAGTGAAGCTCACAAGCAGACACCTACATTACAGTGCTTACAATTGCAGTTCTGGGCAACACTGGAGTAACAGCAAATCCCTTTTCTCATCAAACTTTCTCCTGGAATTAGAGGTAGAATGCTAAAACTCCAGATCTCACTTTAATCTTGGCACTAACAAAAACTGAAATGAAAAAAAACCAGAAATATAAATGGTATTATTTTAGTAGTGAATCAGTAGACAGTGAAGATGGAATATTACCAGTGATATTTTTCTGAAGCTATGCTAATTTCTTAAAATGCCTTACTGACATTTAGGATGCAACACATTTTTTTTTTAACTATCACAGATGTATGAACCTCAAATAGATACCCAAGGCTCATTTTATAGTTAATGAAGAGAAGGAATCACTTATGAGGTATCATCTGTTTTATTCTCACACAGACATTTAACATGGTGGATATATCATAACTAAATATGGCTATTTCTCTTCAGCAGCTCTGACAGAACCCTAAAGATATCACCTAAGGTGTACACATTTACATAATAGATTACTGAAGTTAGATGGGAGGAATTTCCCTCCATCATTATTGTGGATTGATGGTAGCAGGTACAACTAAATATCTAGCTACTGTATCAGATGCCAGCTCCTTCATTTTTCATTCCAAAAATTCTGAAGAGAAAGCCTCTGGAATGTAACATTCACTTTATGGGTTATTACTGCTCCAGCAGAAATGCAGTTCTCTATACACATTGATATTGAGAGAATAGAGAAGTAAACAAAGTAAAGACATACAGAGATTAAATAAAAATTATGGTTACACTTCTTCTAAATGGAGAAAGATACACAATTGGCTATTAAAATTTAAAAATTGCTATAATTTATGGTGCATTCATAGGCAAAGGCTGATGCCATGAGTAAAATAATGAATATAGGAAGAAAGTTTTTCTGTGATCAATTACATCAGTAATGCTGATCCATAGTTAAATGCATATTCTTTCAGTTAGAACAAGAAATGCTAGGTTTTGACATTTTAAAATCAATAATTTAGAGCACACAGTCAAGACAGATATTTAAGTTTGTTCAAACAAAATGATCATTTCTAGAAAATGTCTTTTTACCAAATAAGATTGTTTCATTTTTAGTTAAAAATAATTTTAAAATAAATCCTCATTAAGGATGAAATGGTCTTTCACAAATTCAAATCAGTGGCTTGCAATTCGTTTTGCCATGTTCAATTGAAGTTAAAAGAATAAAAGGCATTGTAAATACAACCAGACTTATATAGCAAAATTAGTCATCTTGGTGACTAAAAATTTTCTCTTAATGTAATACAATATCTACTAAACTGCACAAATGAGTTCAGGGTATTTTAACATCCAGAGAAGAGTTAATTTATCTGCATAGTGTTTTTGTGGAGAATAACAATTACAATGGTTAATTCCAAGACTTATGGACAAATTTCAGCTGTCAAATGTTAATTAAATAATTTCAGAAATGTAACTTAAAGAAGTCTAGACAGCCAGAAATTACTTCAGAAAACTGAATTTCTTTCAACATGAATATGAGGTAATTGTGTTGTTTTCCTTAGAAGACTAAGTATAGAGTGTTATATGTTAAAGTTCAAGTTATTCTAATTTTTTCATTAAACATTATAATTGATAGAGCTTGTAACCAGTATTCAGACTATTACTTTTTCTTGGACTATTTTCACAAGTTTTAGTGATATTTGGAAGTGTGAATATGAATGGTTGCACTTCAAGCACTGCAGTTACAATTCATTCTGAAAAAGAAAAAAATAGGAATATTCTTGAGGCTTTAGAAGTTCCATAAAACAGGGAGATAAATACTGTTTTATACATGGAACATGATGTCCTTATGTTGAATATATTTTAGTCAATACAAAAATATTGTCAAATCACAAAATATATGAAACTGTGCATCTGCAAAATGTCTCATTTGTTTGATTTAATGAAGTCTCCAATTTTTGCTCCCTCAAAGAAGAGTAGCAATGTGAATAAGTTTGTCTTGCATAGGTTCTTTACTTTCTAAGTACATAATGGAGGTATTCGTGTAGTCCTGAAAGTTCTAGTTGACACAATATAGGTAACCATTGGAAAATGTTTGCCATTCCTTTGGGAATGGCACACTCTCAAAAGCTAAGTGTCCAATGAGGCAAAGAATGCCAGAGCTTGTGGTAGCTGTTCAAACATACAAGGTCATGAGTTTTAGGTTCTCTTGAGCCTGATGGGAACAATATGCTTTTGGAAGGGAATTAAAGTATGTTACTAACATGCTGTTTCAGTCTGGGAATTTTTGGGGGTTACAAGTGCAGGAGGCTCTTCTTAGCTTAACTCTGTGGATAAATTTTCAGAATGGTCTATGCAGACTTGAATGTACTGCAGAATATGCTAAAATAATAGGGTACATGCTGTGTGCTCTGTACCATAAAATTTTTAGTGCTTTGCTAAGCAGACTTAGATTTGGTCCTTTTTCCTCCTGATTCCTGCTACTACAGATGAACTAAAGCTGTTCCAAAATACTAATGTTCCTCTTGTTTAGAATAGAACAAAATTATAATAATTATAGTAAAAATTTGGCTGAGTGAAAAAAAATACAAGAAATTGAATAAGATTACTTAAAGAAGATTGAGTAAAGAAGAAATTGAGTAAGATTACTTAAAGAAGAAATAGATCAAGATTACTTAATCTATTTGTAGCAAGATTAAGTCTAAACTTTCTCTGTCCAACCATCTGGTTTATGAGAAACAGTCCTTGTTTTGTGAGAGCAAATATTACTTTGTGAAATAAGATGTGATTATAATGTTGGTGAATTGACATATTCTTGATGCCATGAAGTATAAAATTCTACTTTTTCTCTGTAATGACTATACAGTTATTGTTTCTTTTCTCAGGTAGATTTCTGGCAAATGGAACTAATATGTAGCCAAACAAGTGTTAGAGATTATTTGAAAGGGAGGTGGGGGATATTGGACCAACAGTCAGGTGTAGAACAGGAGAAACACTTCTGTATTTTGTCAGTAGGAAAACAAGCGTGTTCTGCTTTTTTATATGACAAAATCTTCATTTTGTATTTTCCTGTTGGAAGTGTTTCCCACCACTCAGTGTTACATTTTCTTTCTCCTATGCATTCACAAGTGTGTGAGGCACAAGCATCTAAAGCTCAGTGGCTGTGGAACTTGAAAAAATTATCAATTAGTCTTGTCAGAAAATGTGCTTATGATTTTGGATAGATAACTCCTAAATCATCTATTGTATGTCATTCTTCATTGTAAATCTAATGGACTAGTAACTTACACCCCACTCTTGTTAGGATGTTCATAATAAAATCCAATTTAAAATAAAAAAGGATTAAGTACATTGATTTTCAAATTGCATGAATAATGACATATATTAGTATATTGGTATATTAATGGACTTTGAATCAAATGGTGTAAATGTGTGACAATAAATTGCCTGCCTCCTGGAATGCAGCCTCATTGTCTTCCTTGCCAACTATCCCAGCCTTCACACTTTCTGTCACCTGGCTGATAACAGGAGACATTTTACTCCTTGGCTTGGAATTGTCTGATTAATCTTTGCATACTGCTGGCTGCTGAGGCAGCTGCAGATTTTCACACCCTCTGTATAAAAATATACTGCATAATATCAATCAGACAACTCTATTGAAATAATAAAGCCACTAGAAAGTGTCCAAAGGACAGATACAAAGATGGTGAGGGGTTTATAAGAGAAGCCCTAGGAAAAGTGCCTGAGGTCACTTGGTTTATTCAGCCTGGAGAGGAGAAGACTGAGGGAAGACCTCATTGTGGTCTACATCATCAACATGAGGGGAAGAGGAGGGGCAGACACTGATCTCTTCTCTCTGATTATCAGTGACAGGACCCAAGGGAAAGGCCTGAAGTTGTGTCAGGGGAGGTTTAGGTTGGATATCACAAAAAAGTTCTTCACCCAGAGGATGGCTGGACACTGGGACATGCTCCCCAGGGAAGTTGTCAAAGCGTCAAGTCTGACAGAGTTCAGGAAGCATTTGGACAGTGTTCTCAGGCACATAGTGTGACTCTTGGGGATGGTGCTGTGCAGGGCCAGGAGTTGGACTCGATGATGCTTGTAGGTCCTTTGTAACTCAGCTTACTCTGTGATTCTATTATAACAAAGATTACACTAATTTATATATATATATAGATACATATGTATACATATACATATATTTATACACATATATATGTATATTTGCATTTTATATGCATATATATGTGTAACTAATAAGTTTGCAAGAGAAAAATACACACATGTGCACAAATACAGTGTTCATCTTACACATCTAATACACCTCATGAACAATAACTCAGGAGTCTTTTCTTTGGTGGCTAAATAAGAGAAGGAGCTTGAACAAAAGGCTGATTCCTCAAGAGTAAAGGAAAGAGAATTCTATCTTCCTGTTTTCCTATTAATTCCCCCCTCCAGCCTTCCTTAGCTTTCTTTTTAATTTTTTTTTTTTGGTGGGGAACTGCAAGTCTGACTGAACATCAGTGTGTAGTCTTTATTCTATGTTCTTTTTCTCCTGTTTTTTCTTGAAGCAGTTCATTCGGGGGTCCCTGGGGAGTCCCCGAGGGCCCCCTAAGCTGTGTGATCGCAGGGAGCGGCAGGCAGGCAAGGAGACTCCACACGGCTTCTGAGGGGAGTGATTAGGAGAGGGTTTATTGGGGGTCCCACCCCTGGGAGCAGCATGGTTTCAGAGGGAGAGGAGGGGAAGGGGGNTATAAGAGAAGCCCTAGGAAAAGTGCCTGAGGTCACTTGGTTTATTCAGCCTGGAGAGGAGAAGACTGAGGGAAGACCTCATTGTGGTCTACATCATCAACATGAGGGGAAGAGGAGGGGCAGACACTGATCTCTTCTCTCTGATTATCAGTGACAGGACCCAAGGGAAAGGCCTGAAGTTGTGTCAGGGGAGGTTTAGGTTGGATATCACAAAAAAGTTCTTCACCCAGAGGATGGCTGGACACTGGGACATGCTCCCCAGGGAAGTTGTCAAAGCATCAAGTCTGACAGAGTTCAGGAAGCATTTGGACAGTGTTCTCAGGCACATAGTGTGACTCTTGGGGATGGTGCTGTGCAGGGCCAGGAGTTGGACTCGATGATGCTTGTAGGTCCTTTGTAACTCAGCTTACTCTGTGATTCTATTATAACAAAGATTACACTAATTTATATATATATATAGATACATATGTATACATATACATATATTTATACACATATATATGTATATTTGCATTTTATATGCATATATATGTGTAACTAATAAGTTTGCAAGAGAAAAATACACACATGTGCACAAATACATCTGTA
>VZRH01003888.1:118018-161890 GCA_013397555.1 Urocynchramus pylzowi
GGGGGTCCCTGGGGAGTCCCCGAGGGCCCCCTAAGCTGTGTGATCGCAGGGAGCGGCAGGCAGGCAAGGAGACTCCCCACGGCTTCTGAGGGGAGTGATTAGGAGAGGGTTTATTGGGGGTCCCACCCCTGGGAGCAGCATGGTTTCAGAGGGAGAGGAGGGGAAGGGGGAGGGACAAGGAGAGAGGGAGAGCCTAGGGAGAAAAAGGGCCAAAAAAGAGGCATGGACTCCCACACACAGCTTAACAGGGGGATTCAAAGTGGGAGCGGAATAAGATTGGGGCCAATGGGATTACAGATACACGATACTGCAGGGGAGGGTCACAGGCTTGGAATAAACGGTACATTTTTGAGGGGTGAGACAGAGCACACCATTTAACTAAAATGTAACACCACATTTTCTGATACAAAATTTCCATTTATTCTCAGGAGAAAGGCAAATCAAATCCTCTCATATTGTATGAAGGGCAGCCCAAGGTGATTATGAATGGGTACAAAGTTAAGGGTAATATAATGTTAGTGGCTTACACCAGTGTCAATATGTTTTAGAAGGTTTTAGAAAGACCAAACTGATAAATTTAAATTAATTTGTTGTCTTCTTTTTAAATAGTGATGTATATGTACCATTTTTTTTTTTGTTGTAGTTGCAGTTATTGCTATTACCCCAATTTTAAAAATTATTTGTAGGTAGCTTTGATCAGCCTTAAAGATAATTTAATTCTAAGTCTTCACATTGCGGTAGACAGAAACAAATCAGACAAGTAAACTTATTGGTTTACTGAAGACCTGATATTCATGCTATAAACAGGTTTTGTTTTAGTATCAGTCTAACCTGATATTATCAGTCAAACACTGTATGTTTTAAATTATAAATCATGATGATGGAGATCTTTTCCTACTGTTATCATTCTATTTTATGATTCTATGTCCTTATACAGCTGGAGCATATTTTCTAGACTCCTGGATTGTCTTTTCCAGGTTAGTTTCATAATAAAGCAATCTAATACGTGCTCCAAACACTATGCAAGCACATTATGTGGGGATGTCTGTGAGATTTATTTCAAACCAGTAATTCTCATCCAAACTAAAGTAGCATAAAGTTAATCATCCTAATCATCCTAAAGGAAAGCATCCTAGCTTTTACTCACTGAAAGACAGTTCATGTCTATTTTCAATGTATCTTTTTAACTAACTGATGCAGATTTCAGACCCTGATTTTACAACATGACAGTTTAGAAGCATCAAGAGTTTCATGGAATCAAGAGGACAATGCTTATCTGATTATTCAAATTTTCCTAAGATCTGTTTAGCAACAATCGGAAGAAACTATTTTTGGCTTGGAAACAAAACAGGTAACAGGTGGTGATTTGCTGGCGAAATAAGCACTGGTGACCTCATAAGCAATCTAAAGATCTTATTAATTGAGTTCAATTTTGTGCTTCACCTTCTTCATAACAGTTTTCAAGAAACCAGGTTTATTAAATTAAAACTCAAGGGGTGTAAAACTATTCAAAATTAAACCGGTGATAGGTTGTAAAAGTCTATGGAGGCCTGAGGTTTTATTTTTTGTATGTGCAAGTAATCAAACAGGACTTCATATTGTTTCTAACTCAGAATTAAAAACATTATTGAAAAGATAAACACTTACCCCATGAACTGGAGAAGTGCTTATAATTTAAACTCCATAGATATATTTCTGCCTTCAGGCCATAAAAACCAGGATATCCTGTTATTATGACCATATCTTATATGAAGAGCTTGCAGTTAAAAAAAAAAGGATTTCACATCCCAAAATTGCAAAATGAAATTGAAAATACAATGAGAGAAAACTCATGGGACTTCCCTCCATTCTAGTCAGATGTACTCTTTGTTCCCAGTCTCCTGCTAATATATTAATAAAACTTTGAAACAAGATACACAAAGGGAGGAAATATTTTCAGAGGTGCTAGAGATGCTTAATAGGTTTTCATAACCAACACCCTGTGAAACCGGTAGAAAAAGTTCCCAGATTGTGAAACACATCCACTGCAAAAATATAGCAACTTGGCTTCAAATTTTTGAAAGAGAACTCTGAACTGAAAAGAGACTCTCTAAAGACATCACCCCTTTTAAGGAACATGATGAATTTTTAAATATATATATAGAAAAATAGTGGTTTTTTCCAGAAATTAAAAATAAAATCTATCCTTCAAATTCACTTGTAGATAATTTAAGGAATGAAAAGTAGGACCCCACCCACTTCCCCATATTTGAACTTAAAAATTATTCATACTTTTATCTTTGATATCCTTCAATACTCAGGAAGTGGATTTGGAGCTCTGTAGACAAATGTTCAGTGTCTTTCACTGATGGAGTTCTTGCAATATTAGGGTCATCAAGCAACTTCATAAATTCATGCAGCTTACATTCTTCAGTTGAGAAAAGTTTTGGATTTTTATCCTTAAATTTCTTGAGTATATGCCTGCATGTTTTAAACTAGAGATTTCTAGATCTTTTTAGACTAGCTTGGTATCCTTATGAATGTCTCACTGCATTGAGTCACACCAACATAATTTTAGGGAAATATTTAGATCATTCAGTTGAGTATGTGGTATATATCTGGGGATGAAATCCCTTAATTATTTTCTCTGGTCAAAATGTTTTATTCAATTATTTTTTGTGAAACAGAAGCACATATCTACAATGAAGACTGCCAGGAGTTTGACAAGAAATTTGAAACTCTTAATTCAGCAGGGGCAGCTTCAGCTGAGAGTGCCTCCTATCTGGAGGCTTAGAGCTTGATGTTTGATTATATATTGCCATGCTGTGGAGGATTCAGAATCTTTGTTCCACACCTGCTGGGTAAATAATGTCGAGAATAGACCACTGTATAAGAGTCAGCTGGGGGTGACAGCGCCAACAGGCGTACCCTGTAAAGTGATTGTGACTGCTCTGTGTCTTGCTGAGCTCAGGGCTGTCACTGGACATTAGGAAAGCTCTGAACTCAGGAGAGATAGGTTCCCCTGTGCACCTTGACAATACTTTGTGTTGTCTCTGCATGGCTCCGACACTTAAGCAAGAGACGAATTTCTAGCAATTCTGTTTGGAGCACTAACATAAATACCTGGGTTCACGTGTCTTGAGATATGTGCTCTCCAAAAAAGGAGATACCAGTCAATTTAAAATTCCTTTGAGGTTAGCCTGAACTTGTGAGCAGGCTGACTGAGTCATTGTTTTGAATACAAGAACATTAATATTATCTAAACCCCATGTAATGGAAATCTTTGATGGCTTAAATCTATCAATTTATGCATTTATGGTTTGTTTCCCTTTCTGTGACATAGGTAACTCTAGGAATAGAGCACATTACTTTCTTACAGTTTTCTGAGATTTTATGCTTAAATGTGTCTAAAATGGTTTTGGTATAAATAGAAGGTCTTTACAAAGACAAGTAAAGGCAACTACAGATACACCTAAAATTAAATTAAAGAGTAATGATAAGTTAAATACTTCTGACCCAAGAAAAACAATCTTCTTCTAATTCATTCATATATATATAGCTGTATATATATATATATCTGTATATATATATGTATGAAGAATTACAATATTCCATGCTTCTTTCTTATTATATTATTATTGTTTTAAAAAATTAAACTATTCATTTCTTATAGATATTATTTCTTATTATAGCACATTGCTAGCCTCTCTTACAGACTAAAGAAAATTATTACCACACATAAGGGCAGTTATCTATCACTTGACCTCTGTGATGGGAAAGGTTCTTAATATTTTTGTAAGACAAATGGCAACAAAGTTTATTAGATAGTAACAGAGTGCTACAATGTTCAATTTATTTTGGTATGGATTGCCTTTCCTGCTATAATTACAAGACTATCTGGCAAAGCCGAATTCCAATTTTTAGACTTAAATAAATGTTATTGTAACTACAGTGAATAGGTTTTCACTTTGCTAATAAAATTATATTTGCATTTCATAGACAAATTTTGCATATGTATTTTTCACACTGGTAAGACCATAATTTATCAGTGCTTAATGTTTTCAGATTTTTCTCTGTATCCAGTTTGTTCTGTTCAAATTGTGGCTTAAAAACTAAGTTTTCTTTGAACCTGAACATTCTTTTTCCTTAAGTCTAAATACTTTATTTGAATTCTTAATGACTAACAGCATTTTTTTTTATAATTTGATTTAACTTTTTACATTAGAAGAAAAGACATTCAGTGTTTATAACTTCTTCTTTAAGTTATTAGGTCAAATATTTCAATAAAAGCTTTCATGCTTAATGCTGCAACAATGAGAAAATTTCACTACATTAATTTGTGGTCTGAAAACTCCAGATTGAATGAGACTTCATTACATTGCTTCTGAAAATTTCATAGAATTTAATCTGTTGGTGAATGGGTTCATCAAATCTGGAGATTAGATTAACTGTTGTTATATAAAATAAAATTAGAAAGTGAGTATCTAATATATAATGAATTCATACATTTTGTCTTCAAATGCAAATGCATTTTGAATGCTTAATAAACAGCTGGAACATGTAACTCACAGTAAGTTTGTAATTCGTGCTAGCAAATCACACAGTTTTCCTTTAATTTCACTGCTTTTTTGAGATAATTCAAATTATAAAGCAGTAAATATTTTATGGCTATCTATAATAATTTCTACTGATGATGATAATCAAGTACTAAGAGCTAAAGATATCAGTAAAACCAGAGTCCGCAAAGTCACTATGCCACACTGCCAGGATGGTGGCAATGGAACAGGCTGCCCAGGGAAGTGGTTGTGCCACCACCCCTGGAGGTGTTTAGATGTGTAGATGTGGTGCTTAGGGTCATGGCTTAGTGGTGGACTTGGCAGTGTTAGCTTAACTGCTGGACTTGATGACTTGATTAAGAATCTTTTCCAACCTATGTGATTCTATGATTCTAGGACACACATTCTACAAGAAATGCCATCTGGCTGGGTCTGAAGCCAGCCATAGTTTTCTCCTTCTATTGCTAATCTCCCCATGGAATATTTTTTGCTTTTTACTGATACAGCAATGATTTTCTTTATGGGGATTATAGAATGCCTTGGGTTGAAAGAGACCTTAAAAATGTATCTTGTCCAACCTCATTTACATGGGACACCTTCTAGCTGATTAGGTTACTCTAAGCCCCACCCAACCTGGCCTTGAGCACTGCTGAGGGTGAGCCATCCACTACTTCTCTCTGAGCAAACAGTTCCTGTGCCTCACCACCCTCTTAGCTCTAAACCTACCTTCTTTATGTTTAAAATCATTGCTCTGTCTTGTCACTACAGACCTTGGCAAACAATGTGTCTCCTTCTCTCTTATAACTCCCCTTTATATATTGAAAGGCTGCAATAAGGTCTCCCTAAAGCCTTCTCTTCTCCAGATTGAACAGCCCCATTTCTCTTAGCCTGTCTTCAAGGAGTGGTTTTCAATTCCTTCCACCCATAAGTCCATGTTTTGGGCTGGAGGCCCTAGATCTGGATGTAGTACTCCCATTTGGCTTTCACCAGAGCAGAGTACAGGGGCAGATTCATCTCTTTTTATGCAGTCCAAGACACAGATGGTGTCTTGGGCTGAAAGAAAACATTGTTAGCTCCTGTCCAACTTTTTATCCACCAGCCTCCGGCCTGTATTGATGCTGGGGATTACCCCAGCCCACATGCAGGACTTTGCACTTTGCCTTCATGACATTCATGTGTGCCCACTCCTGAAGCCTGCCAAGATCCCTCTTGTACTATTTTTGGCTGCAGTAGGGTTAATTTTCTTCACACTGGCTGGTTTGGGGCTGTGTATTGGTTTTAGGCTGGAAACAATGTTGATATATAGAGATGTTTTTGTTATTGCTGAGCAGTGCTTGCAGAGTCAGGGCCTTTTCTGCCTCTCACCCCAATCCATGAGCAAGGAGGATGGGAGTGCACAAGAAGATGTGAGGACACACAGATGTGACAGCTGAACCATGCTGACCTAGGGGACATCCCATAGCATAGGGCACAGTGCTCAGCATATAAAGCTGGGGGAAGAAGAAGGAGGGGGTTAATGATGTTTGCCTTCCCAAATAACTGTTATGCAGGATGGACTCCTGCTCTCCCAGAGATGGCTGAACACCTGCCTGTCCATAGGAAGTGGTGAATTAATTCCTTGTTTTGCTTTTTTTTTGGGTGCACTGCTTTTGCTTTGCCTGCTGAACTGTCTTACCTCAACCCATGAGTGTTCTCAATTTTTGCTCTTCTGTTTCTCCCCTCCAGTGGGTGAGTGGCTGTGTGGGGCTTAATTGCCTGCTGCACTTAAAGCAACATTTCTGCATGGCAGCCTATCCATCATGTGTGTTCAGCCATACCACATATCTTGGTTACCCACAAATTTGCTGAGAGAATATGAAATCCCACTGTTTATGTAACTAATAAAGACATTGAACAGGACTGCTCCTAGTATGGAACCTTGATACACACCACTTGTTACTGATGTCCAGTGGGATAGAGAGCTGTTGGCTTCAACTCACTGGGTGTGATCTTCCTCACAAAAAATGAATTGATCCAAAGTAGAATGAAATTGAGTCTGTGGACTGTGGTGGAGGCTGTACCTGTTTTTTTCTGGAAAGCAGTAACAAATATAAAATATTCATTTTCATATTAAATAATTCCATTCTTGTACTCTGACACATCTCTGAGGAAGCACAGAAAAATAATTTCATGTTCAAATAAAGTATTGTCAAGAATATCCATAAAATGAAAGAGATTAAATTACATACTCCTAGAAAAAGTTATAATATAACTCTATATTGCCTTCTTTCTCTCCTCCCCCTTCTGTCCATCTGTTTTTTCATGCTGTTGCTTCAACAGTGGAATTGCATGTTACTTTCATTAATTTCTGTGGATCAGTTGTGATAGACTTTCTGATTTAAAATATTTGATTCATGAGTTGTCTTTTTTTGTTTCAATGAAACAAACACCTGTTTTTATAAGCTAGTATTCAACTTGTTTGATTTTGAGCATTGGGGGATTTTTTAGCTTTAGTTATTATTGTATGCTCAAAAGGACTGAACTTATAATTAATTCCAATTCAGACCTAAATTGACTAAAATAAAAACTAAAAAAATAATAAGCAATATCCCTGAGCCTTCCTTAGTTGTTGTTTTCTTAAAAACAAAAGTGCAGACAAACAAAACCCAGTCTATTTAATTGACAAAATCAATCTAATCTCACCCTTTAGCGTATTTGCTAATTATGTCATCTTTACCATAATATTTCAGGACAGATGATTTTTTTTTACTTTCTCATTTTTGTCAATATGCTTGAAAATTCCTCCTGATTTTTCAAAGTATCCATGCTGCAGATGACACACTGCTGTATTGTGTGAGGAGAGCACAAGAAGTATTAATATCATCCTGAACTCAAGGTTAATATAGTCTTGCATCAAAAACTGGATAGAATGACATGTCAACTTTTCAACAACCACTTATCATCAAATATAGACAACACAGTATTTCCATAAATATTTGAAGCAAAATAGTACCCATCTTGGTCTATGAATTTACAATTTTTTTTCACTCTAATAACATGTATTCTTCAAGTAATGGGTCTTTTCATTTATCATAAAGTTTCCCTTTATAATCATATTTCATATCTGACAAGGTAATCATCTTGCTAAATCAAGCAAATATTTGCCATTAGTTAATATTTATATACACACAAACAAATACCAATATTTTAACTATTTCTTACATTAGATTTGGATATTTGCCCTCCTACCAATCACATAGAAAGATAGCTTTGGTTATTTAAACATCTATCATTAAGAAAGGGCTGCATTGCTTAGCACTTAGGGAGGAATATTTTTTTGATTGTCAAAATTATTTTTTCATCTCAAGAGCTTTTTACCTTCATCTAGGTTTATACCCATGAAATAATGAGTTCTAGGAAAAAACATTTAAAAAAACCAGTTCTCACCAGCACTCTTTGAATAGCACCAAGGAGGAAAATTTAATTTTAGCGCTTAACTAATTTATCCATGCTTGCTAGTTGACCCAAATTGCTTGTATTCTTGCAAGCTGTTATACATTCTCATAAAATTTGCATTTTTACAGAACAGACATATTCTTTCTCCCAAATTAGTGGCTATGTTCAGATTTGCTCAATTTCAAGCCACTGAACTAGTTGGATTTGAAAATTGTTTCAGTAGAAACAGATTGTTTCTTTTAAAAAGTATAATTACCTGAGCAGTAGTTCAACATAATATTTTCATAAGATCCAATTATCACCTAAAAATGAGCCTTAACTGGTACTTAGCTATGCACACAGCATAAAGGAGATTTCTGCCCTATATGGAACCCTTCAAGTATTATCTGAGAATGAAAATTATTTTTTTTTCTTAAGTTTTTTTGTTCCTGTAGATGTGCTTTTTACTTTAATCTTAAGAATTTCTTGATTAGGATCACTAATTTTTTTTTATCAGTATTCTTTTCAATTATCTCTATGTTCCATATCTATAAAGCCGGATAACATGTAGAATACATTTCATGATATAAAAAAATATCAGCAAGATAAGCTTAAAATTTAATTGTGATGCCTTATTTCAATGAAGAAAATTAGTTTGACAGCCATTAATATACAATAGAAATGAGTGACACGCATTAACAACTACAAACAGTGTCCCTAAGATTATGCAAGTTTAAAAATGCTGGGATGATATATTAATCAGTGTAAGCACTGAAAAGAGATGACAAAATTTGCTGATCTCTGCATTCTAACTTAAGCTGAGAAAGTTTTTTTTCCTAATTTATTCATTGAATTTCACCTCTCTGTGTTCTTGAATTCTCTGTGGGCAAATTAGAACACTCTCAAATGTATTAATCATTTTACAGTGTCCAGAAAATATTGTTTGTGAACTATTTTTGTCTGTAAACAAATTAAAAGTAGTGTGCAAAACAAATTTCAGAATTCAAATCAGTCTTGTCACTTTAGTTGATATGAGAATCTAAAAACTTAATCAGAGTCTCAAGTGCTTATAAATGTTTTCTCCTACCTGTCTGAAATTGCCTAGGTCAAATTTAAGTGCTTAATTTCGCATAAATAGTAACCTATTCAATTTATCATTAAGGAGTTTAAGAAAATTGAATATATTACGCCATTTCCATATTATGCTTTCTACATTATAATAAAATTATAAATATATTTAAAATATTACATTGTTACATTCCTAAGGGCATGTGAAAGCAATTAACTGCACTGTAGGTATCACATGAAAGCTAAATATCAAATCAGCCAGTCTAAAAAGTTTTCCCTATAATTGACCCCTTACTTGATTTGAATTAAACTCACAGAACTATATTTCATACCTAGTATGCTCTAGGAAATATAAATTTGGATATGACTTTCCTCTTGGGCATTGTTGACTATGTGAGCAAGACAGATTAACTAGCTGAAATTAAATGGTGCTAAAGATTTGTCTGTTGTCTTTAGTTTCTCTTTTCACCTGCTATTTCAGTCTACAATTTACCGTATTTAAATATGTTCTCATTCAATATTTGTGGGCAATAAAAGATGAATTTATCATTACAACTGTTGAATTGTGTATAGGTTTGTGTTAGAATTCCTCCCGTTACACTTGTCAAGACTATTTTTTTGTTAGACTTCGTTTGTCTACATATTTATTGCATTACTGTTTGCTGCTCCCTGTGAGGAAAAAAAGCTTTTTACAGTCTGAGTTGTGCAATGCATCTGTTGTTTTCCAGTGGAATTAAGTGACTGTAAACCTTCAGTTTTTAAGGACAGTCTACACAAAACTTTCTGAACATTTCTTATTCATTTGAAAAAATCATTAGCAATGAAATATAAAATCTAAAATATTTTGAAATTAGATTAAAGGGTATATGTGTTTAGGTTCAGCTAGTTATCTAAGAGATTTCCTTTCACTTGAGTACCAGTCTGTAAATATCAAACACATACACACAGAAATAAAAATTTTACAAAAGACTGTTCCATATATCTATTTCTAAACGGCCCGTGAAATTTCAGAAAGGGTGGTGCTTTATGTGTTTTTAATTGCTATTCAAGTCTGTTTTGCCCAAGAGAGTAATTAGTAAATAAACGTTCTACCTCTATCTTGACCTTGAGCTTTGTCAGCCTATTTTCATCTCCCAATTGTTGAGGAGAGGAGAGTGGTTGTGTGGGTGTCTGGGTGTTAGCCAAGGCTAATCCACCGCAAAAGGTAGCAATTATTTTCTGATGATTTTAAGTTACATTTTATTTTACTCATAACAGTTCAAATTATTGTTGTTATTGATACTTATATTTACAGGAGAAAACAGTATTTTTTAAAATCCTGTTGTTTTGCAACACACTTTTTTACTTAGAGAGCTTTGAGAGGCTGGAGTGTTCTGACATGTTCCCTTGATCTCAGGTCACATACCTGACCAGTAGAGTACCGAGTACAGGGCTCTGTAGTAACTCTTTGCAGTCAGATTGGAGGTTTGGAAACTAAGAAACATGAATTGTCTCACTTTTGATGTTTACCGGGGCCCTGACACACTACATTGCCAGAGGCAAATTGCAAACACTTTTCACCTGCCAGAAAAGATCTTAAAGCTGAATTTCTAGTTAGTTGAACTCATTTTAACTGGAGCAGAGGTGTCAGAACGGACCAACAAACTGCATTCAATGAATGAGGTTCCATCTAATATGCCCCTCTGAGCAGAAGGAAAGAAGACCAAACTCATTCCCTTTTGTTAGTCCCTGAAGAATTGTATTAGCTTGGTTCATTTTCTACCACTATATGAGCTGCTTGTTCAGAATCCAGCCTGCCTGTCAGGTAAAGCCTCAACCCTGCTCAAGTCAAAGTCTTTTGAGTGGAGGAAGTGTTGACACAGTTTTAACAACTTATCAGGTTATTCTATTATATACATATTGTAAAGTAAAATACTTGATAGAACAATAGAAAAACTAAGACAGTGCAAAAATATCAAGTGTATCATATAGACTGTTCAAATACAATACTAATCCTTGCAATATGTAGATCATTATTACTCAGTCTCCCTTCTTCTTTTTATTTGTTGTTGCAATATAAAAGGGTCCCAAATGGAGGGCCCTCATTTCCAGCAGCTGACATGCATGGCACTAGAAATACATAACTTCTGATGAAATAATAAATGGCTTCCTTTCTGTCACACTAGTCATACTGCAAGAAAAATATAAGTGGCACTTACCTTTAAAAATAAAATAATAGCATGATAAAGAACAAAAAAAGGACAAAAACTACAGTGTTATATATTTAAATACAGTATTATTCCAGATAAATAGTTATGATCTAGAATGGTAGTATTTTTGTTATTTGAAAGGCTGTAAATGCAGGCTTTTCCAGGAAAAAACCTTAATTGATTATTTTCATCACCCATGATTTACTGCTTAATTGTCCTTTGTGAAATTTGATCTTTTGGTCTTTTTCTCTTTACTCTGTAACCTTTAAGAAAGATGTCAGAATATTCTGTAAATTACTTCAATTTAAGCCTGGGGAAATTACAGTAATCCAAAGAAGGTGTTAGCTAAAATGATCCCATGAAAGAATATTAAACACACAGACCTGATTATGAAATGTTCAGAACACATCCTTTTCCCTATGCTTTTCACTCATAACATCTACAGCAAGGAAGAAAATTAATATACACTTCCTGGCACATGACCAAAGGGATAATGTTTCTCCCTAGCTACTTGCCCAGAAATGCAAATCATGATTAATTTCTATTGTCTAGGCTTTCATTCTCTTATCAACTTCAAATCTCTGTTGCCTGTTTTAAATTTTGCAAGAAAAATTTGACCAATACACTTAAGCCAATCTAGTCTAATTATCACCTTGTCATACCCAGAAAAACATGAATAAACTCAGTAACAAGGCCATTTCCAATTGTGTACATAGACAATTTTCATAAGAGAAGTAATCTCTGGATCACTTGAGAGAGAGTAAATGTCATTTTTGTTTCTCATAATTTCCCACTTTAAACAGAGTAGCAATTCAGAAAGTCAGTTTTCCAAGGTGAAAAAAAAAATAGCAACATGCAACTTGTTTCATAAAAAAGAATCAATATTTTTAATACCTCTGTAAATCAAGTTAGACCATAAGATACAAAGCAAAAATTGAATAGTAATATAAGGGAGTTTTCTAGAAACAATCAAGGAAAAAGCTGAAGCCATGCACTTGCATTCAAAGGAAAATAGGAGGGATTACAAAATGTGAACCCATAAAGAGTAATTAAGAAGAACAAGCAAGTAGCAAAGGGAAACAAAATTAATATTCTTTTTTTACATAAGTCAGGATCGAGAAGTCTATATGGCCATTTGATGATCAGAATACAAAAGGTATACAAAAAACAAAGAAGCAGAAAAAGGTCATTATTGAGAGGCTTCAGTGGTGAACCTTGCAGAAGAAAAAGGGGAGAGGACAGTCCCATTAGGGAGCTGCTCTCAGCAGGAGACTTTTCTGAAACTGAGTGATTGTGGGAGAGGAGGGGGAATTTATTTCCTTTTCACAGATTTCAAAAGGCCTTTGGACAAAGTATCTCACACAAAGCTTTTAAGTAAATTAGGTGGCATGAGCAAAGGCATTTGTTGCATAGATAAATGACTGGTTAGGAGAAAGAAAACACAAATAGGAGTAAGTTGTCAGTCCTTGAAGTGGAGACAGGTCATCAATGCTGGTAAGCAGAGACTTGTGCTGTAAAACATATTCATCATTGACCTGGAAAGCAGGAGATTACTGAAAAGAGAAAGGCTGTTGACAATACTGTATTATTCAAGATAGTAAGTTTGAAAGCTAACTGTGAGGAATTAAAAGAAGACTGTAAGACTGAAGGGCAAAAAAGTGACAAATGAAATTCAGTGTAAATAATACAAGGCAATGTACATGGGAGAAAAACAATCCTAATTTCACATATAAAATTACAGGCTCTGAACTAACCATTACCTCTCAAGAGTGGTATCTAGGGGTGTAAAAATCCATTTCCTGAAATACCAGTTTTATAATACCAGTGTTCAGAAAAACAAATAGAATGCTAGGGACAATTAGGAGAAGGAGACAGAACAAGACACAAACCACCATAATGCTGGTATCTGACTTTGCCCCACCTTGAATAATGCAAGCAGCTCTGATTCTAAAAAAGTATGCAATAGACTTGGAAACAGTCCAGAGAAGGCGCAAAATACAGAATAATTTCTGTAGAAGAAATGACTGAATAAGCTAAGAACTTTTAATCTAAAAATTTTAGAGGAAATATGATAGAGGTCTATAAAATCAGGAGTCAACATATCAGGATGGCAACATATTATCTCTGTTCACATTGGCCAAACCCTGGGCTTGAGACAGTCATGTCAAGGTTACTTTTAGCTTGTTTAGCTTTTCTAGGAAGGGATGTGATGAATATTTGTCTCTGTTATGGGACATGTCTCTGTCTGGGTGGTAGTGGTACATGGATGTTACTGAGTCTAGAGGACTCAGGAACATTCTTCTCAGTGTAGCAGGAATAATGTAATAAACCATGCTCTGTACATATAGCTCCCAGAAGTGACAGAAGGAACACATAGCAGCATTCTTCTTTCCATGCCACTGTGGTACCTGTATTTAAGAGGAATCTCTGAAAGGCATTGAAGATTTTGATCAGGCTGTGTGTGTCCTAGGCCATGTTCCTTTCTTCCTTTTGATTAGTGGCAGGGCAGATGTAGGTGCTCTGGTAGGCATATCAGAGCTCCAGAGCCCAAGTGCCTAGAGGCAAAGAGGCTGAAGCATCAGCCACCCTACAGACCTGTGTGTATGCCAGGGCTTCTCTGGCTCATGAGATGCACATTACCACCAGCACCAACCTCCTGTGTGGCTTGCTGAGCACCAAACCCAGCATGGAGGCGTCAGAGGGAAGGCTTTATGACAATGGAGTGGAACTGGCCTTATGTGAGGCTGCCCCTGGACCAAAATTGCCTGTATTAATCAGCTCCCAATTGGGCTTGAAACACACATGCTGCAGCAGTGTAGAGCCTGGAGACAGCTGCTGCTGTCAAACATCTGACTTCAAAACCTTTCAGAAGCTTTTTTGGGTCTTTTCTCATGCTTATCAACAAGAAACATGGAAACAGCATTTAGATGTACTTTTGCAGCAAAACTGCTAAAGATGGAGTCTGAATTATTTTGCGTTTGTCTTAAATAAATAGTCTAAAAGTTAATATTCATTTAGTTTTTTCAAAAAAAAATCATGGTGCTTCTTCGTGAACGAATTTGATCTTTGTTTACTGTCTTTTTTTTTTCCCCACTGAATTTTTTCAGTTTCAGGCTGTTTTTCACCCTGTTTCAAAGGAGTGGAACTAGAATAGTATATTAAATGCTTGTTCAGTATTTCAACGCTTCAAATTTCAAGTTATTTGCACTTCAAATTATACAATCCAGAGTCTGAAAATAAATGTAATTTTTATTTTCCTGTATTTCTGTAAAATAATAAAGTAATATTGCCATTCTTCTCTGTGATGCTGCCTAAAAAAACATGAGGATGCACTAGAAGAGCAATTTAATGCTTTTTAGGATATAGGAATTACAGTTTTACTTCTTATTTTATGATTGATGCTAGAGAAAAAGGGTTACTTGAGTCCTTTAGACCTTGAACAACCTGACACAAATAAATAGATGGGTATCAAACTTTACTAGGCAATTGAGATTACCATGGGTATTCCCAGCTCATATTTTTATTGCATATAAAATTTTCCCTCATGACTGACGGCGAGAAGTTCTATAAAACTACATAATACCAGTTCTGATTTATAAATGAACAGTCAGAGGTTTTGAAAGCAGTTTTGGTTGTTTAAATATCTTCAGATAGAATTGCTGAAGGCACTTTTATTTGTGCCTTCAAATTTGTGCCTTTTTATTTGCAGAAGAAACATATTTGAAGAATATAAATATGCATGTTGGTTTTGGAGGTCTTTTTCTGTTGCTTTTTTTTAATTACTATAGTAATTAAATATTTTTTTTTTTTTTTTTTTTGGTAGACTTTGATGTAATTGCATAGCTGAGCCTGTGCCCTGTCCTGCAGTGCAAATAGCATCACGTCAGAAGCAAATGTCCTGCCAATTAATCTAGCAATATTGAACACAGGGAATTTGCTAACCCACAGGCAGCTGAGGTATAGTTTACTTGCTGTGACATCTGGTACCTGTTATTTAAACAAAAGGACATTTTGCGAATTTCTCATGCTCAGAGAGCTTCGGTGGTGTAAACATTTCAGGTTTGAAAAATGAAAAATATATAAACAATACTGAAATTTCAGGTTTTTTCATATACAAAATATTCTGAATTTGAGTTTTAAAGAGAGAATAAATGGAAGGTTTTCATCATGAGCAACAGCAGAATGTCACATCCTGCCGCACTTCGCATCCAAATTAAATTTCTGAAAGGAGGTTAGAATACACTATGTGTAGCATTGAAGCAGGTTGATGACTTCTTCTTCAAGCACCAAAGAGGTGTTGGATAACTCTGCCTCTTGGTAGATATGAAGCATTTAAATACTCTCACAATAAGAACAGAAAGGATGAGTGGGAGTATCAGGATATAAGCCATTTTGGTTTCATTATGTGTCTTGAACAAAATGTATAAATTATGTAATGGTGCTATACCTCAAACAGAGGAGGAAATAGGGACAGCCTGTCATTGCCATCCTTCTTGCGTGCCAAATGGGAAGAAAGGGCAGTGCAAGAAAATGGAATGCAGTTAAAGGTATACACCTAATGCACTTATTGAACAGAAACATCCAAGGCAAAGGGAAACCTTCACTCTGTTATTTTCTAGCTTTTGCATGCCTGAATTTGCATTCTCATTGCTTAGCACTAGTTTTTATATACAAGGTCATTCAGGTTATGAATTTGAAGTTATGTATAATGTTTATGAAAGTCAAAGCACTTTTGCTTTTATTATTATTATTATTATTATTATTATTATTATTATTATTATTATTACCCTCTATTTTAAAATATCAACAGACAATTGGCAATTGGCAATTGACTCAAGTGGCACTTGCTGTGCTTTGCCTATATGGACCCTAGGGACTGATGAAGTAAAAAACCATACATTCTCGTAAGAAACACACCCTTTATGATATCAGTCTGCAGACATTCCATCTCATTGTTTAAGAATGTGCTACAGAGGTGATAGCATTTTCTAAAGCTTGTCCTTTTCAGTGGAACATTTCAGGAAACTCACAGCTGAGTTAAACTATGAAAAGATAGAAATTTCCTACAAGTAGTTAGTGGTGTAAAAAGCAATCCTTCTTTCACAAAAAGCAGAAATTAACCTTAACAACACCCATGCACAATTATTTATACATAGGGTGACACGGACTGCTCATCCATGTGGGAAATCTACACATCTTGTGGTAAACAGAAAAAAAAATAAAAAGGAAGCTGAGCAGCACGTATTCATGCAAATTATACATGGGTAAACTACATAATGATCATATTTGAAATGTATGAACTCTCTTTATTGCTGAATATGGTGATGTTTTCATCTAAAAAAAAGAGGTATATCCAGACCAGACTTTCCTACTACAGCATGAGTGTCAAAAACATAGAATGGAAACTTTGTTAGATTATTTCTGTGATTTCACAAAGGGATTTAAATAATTTGAATTTTAAAATCTCATTCAAATTGTATTGAAAAGAGAACTTTGTCTCTAAGGTCTCTCTTCTGGTTTCTGCTACACCAGTATTAATTCTGAGTGCAATTTACGCATTATACTCAGTTATTGAAATTATCTGCAATTCACAGAGTTAAAATCAGATTAGTATCTGACTTGTTTTCATTCTGAAATGCTATTTTAGTAATTTTAGATTTAAAAAGTCTGATATCTAATGTTGATGAAATATGATGTAGTCATTGACTACCAGAAAAAATTATGTGCTTTGGAAGTGACCTTTAAATGTCTTCTGGTGCAACCCTTCCTGGAATGGACAGGGTCATCTTCAGCTAGGTAAGGATGCTCAGAGTGGTGCCCAATCTTAGCCAGAATTGGGCATCTACCACCTCTCTAGGAAACCTTTTCCAGCGTTTCACCACTTTCACTGTAAAAAAGAGTCTTCCTCATATCTACTCTAACTTGTCTCATCTTGTAATTTAAAGCCATTGTTCTTTATCCTATTACAACAGCCCCTTGTAAAAAGTCTTCACCCATGTTTTTTGCTTGCTCCTTTAAGTATTGAAAGGCCTCAATAGAAGCCTGAACAACCCCAGTTCTCACAGCCTACACTCATATGAGGTGTCCTATCACCCTGATCATTTTTGTGGCCCTCCTCTGGACTGTCTCCCACAGGTCCATGTTTTTTTGTGTTGAGGACCCCGCAGCTGGGTGCAATGTTCCAGGTGGGGTCTCACCAGAGCAGAGCAGAGGGACAGAATACCCTCCCTCATCCTGCTGGCCACACTTCTATTGATGCAGCTCAGGACACATCTGGGCTGCACAAGCATGTTGGTGGCCTCATGTCCAGACTTTCATCCATCAGCACCCCCAAGTCCTCAGCAAGGCTGCTCTCTGTCTGTTCGGCCCCCAGCCTGTATTGATAGCAGGGATTGCCCCAATCCAGGTGCAGCACCTTGCTCTTGGCCTTGTTAAACCTCATGACATTCCCATGGGGCTACATCTCAAGCTTCTCCAGGTCCCTCAGGATGGCATCCTGTTCTTCAGGTGTGTCAACCCCACTGCTCATCTTGGTGTCATCTGCAAATTTGCTGAGGGCGCACTTGTTCCCTCTGTGTGCCATCAGATATTAAGCAGTACAGTCCCAGTACAGACAACTGAGGGTCACCACTTGTCCCTGATGCCCTATAGGACACTCAGTTATTGACCACTGCCTCCTGGTTGGGACCATCCAACTAATCCCCCATTCACTGAACAGACAAGCCATCAAATCTGTATGTCTCTGATTTAGAGAGGAGAATGTTGGGAGGTGTGGGACTGTGTGAGGCAAGGCTGACAGGTCAGTAGTTCTCAGTGGCCTCCATTCTACCCTTTTTAAAGATGGGGTGAGGTGTTTCTCTTTTTCCAATCACCAGGGACTTCACCTTAGTGACTGCAATTATTGTGGAGGGTGACTTGGCAACTACATCAGCCAATTCCCTGTGAGTTTTGGGAAGAGAAGGACAAATTACTCATTCAGCATATAGACCTTACTAGAAAATGTTTCTGATTTATTATATGCTTCTCTTTACATTTTGCAGCTGTGGCAAATAATCTACATATTATTGGCATTTGTAGAGTGCTGTGACATAAGGTTTAAAATCTCCTGGGCTAGTTTTCTCTTGTTCTTAGGGTCTTATTTTTTTTAATACCTTTTATACACATTATGTATGTAAACTGTATCTTTATAAGAGGAAAGGAAACACACCTGAGTTCTGAAGTAAATCAGATTATTTTTGCAACTTAATTATATATCTTGTTTTTACAAAAGTGGAGGACTTTTCTTTTATAAAAACTCAATTTTTTGTACACGTTTTAGAGTTCAATCATCTTGAAAAATTCCAAAGAACCTTTTTGAAAATGTCTTTGTTACTGGAACTAATGAATAAATAAATTCTTATTTCAATTTACAAATAAGATATATTTATATTGAAAACTCCCAGAGAAGAGTAATTTGAACATTCATTATAGACTTATTATTACTACAGAAACTAAAACTTTTCTTAAGATTTAATGAATCAAAAATGTAGAAAATAAACAAAATTTAATCAGTTCTATGTTACCCAGTGGTTGCCTCACTAAAACAAATTCCCCCTTTAGACAGAAAACCATTTAAAATTATGTTAATTTCTATTACATCTGAAATATATTTTAATATTATGGAACTTAGGGCTGCTTAATAAAATGCATGCTACTCTACCTTAAAAGGCCCTTTGAGTAGTATACTCAAATCATGTTACTGACGAAATATTGTTACCTGAGAATTAACCATTATTTTTTAAACCATGACTGAAGTATTTTTTCAAAGTATCTATTTTTAGGTATTGATCTAACGTGCTTATTTGAATCAATCTCAGAGAAGATTGATTTTACTCTTTATTAAAACTATTTATAATTTAAAAGTGCTTGGCAGGTGCAAATTTCTGGGTCTGTGCCATACATAGTGTATTTCTGCCACTTTGGAGGCAGAAAAGTCAAGGTGTGTGAGGGCATGCACAGGACTAAATTTTATTCAATCTTCTGATGCCATCTTGTGGGTAGATAAAGAATGGTCTGTTGCAGGAAGGAATAAAGCAAAAGTGCACAAAAATCGTGTATTTTGTGTAATTGAGTTCCCGCAGCAAAACCAGCTTCCATAATGTTTTGGAGTTTTTCTTCCTAACTCTGTTTTCTATGCTATATCCTCAGAATTTACAACGACCTCAACAGGGCAGTAAACATTACTTTGAAGATGCATTGTTCCTGAGAATTGTTTTAATCAGTATTTCTTTCTGTCTTCTGAAGAAAACGTAGGTCTCCTAGTTGTGGTAATTAGCAGGAATCTGTGAAAAGTAACCTTCAAGTTATAGCCAGTAGAGCAATTTTTATGCTTTAAGACTGTATCCTTTACAAGACCTTCAACTTCAGAAATTCAGCAAAATTCCATAATCAGCTATTTCCTATTTTCCCCCTTTTTTACCAGTAGGAAAACATAAGAATAAACTGCTGACAAATCAAAGGTTTCTATAATGTTTAGAATCTCATACCTTGATTAGCACAGTCTCTTTATCAGTGACCATCTTTCTTCAGTTATTTCCTATTCAGCTCTCTTCCACATTATTTAGTGGTGCCCAAATTCACAGCTACAGGCCAAGGAGCTACAAGGCTGGAGGAGTGAAATGTGTAAAACTAGGTAATGTTTTCAGATTCAAGCCTCACAAACCAAACAAAATCCCTAACTATCCAATCACCAAACAAAATAAGTCTCCAGGAAAACAAAACAAACCAACAAAATCCAACTAAACAAAACCCTTCATCGGTATTTTTTTACAGGAAGAAGAAGTCCTTTATTAACATACTGGTATTGTTTAAAGAACTGGCCTGGAATTTTGCCTGTTGTCTTTCTTGTTGAAGCTGTGCCACTGTGTTGCCAGCTATAATAAGAACTGCAAGATTAGGACAAAGGAAAAAAAGGTTTCTATTTCCATAGTCTTGCTGACAATGGGCTTGTGTGACTGAAGGATCTTATGTTTAAATCCCTGTTTGTGTGTTTTTTCATGCATTCATCCACTTCATGTTAAATACACATTTTGAAATATGTTTGTAGAGCTCTGGAAGTTGTCCAGAAGTCTGAGCATATTTTTCACTGGAAATTTTCTAGATTACCACATTACAGAATCATATTCTGGATTTCTTGTACTTTCACTGACTATATTTTTGCCACACTGCCCTAATGACACAATTTCAGTAGATGGGGATGAAAGATGTTGGTTTGGAAAGCTTTTATGAAGAGCAATGGATTGAATTCAGCTTTTTCACTTTCTGGGAAAGTGTTTTGGAAATATTTGTCAATCCTTTCACGTCTCATGAAAAAAATGGCTATCATTCTTGGCTGTGACTTTAAATAAAAATGCCTGTGACTGCTGGCCTGTGTACTAAATACAGCTGTCTACCCATGTGTCAGTCCCATTTGGACTGAAGCCATAAAATGGCATTTTTATGGTAAGGTTCTGAAAGTGAATGTTGCATGAGGTTGTACAGATTCACTTGAGGGTACTAAGCTGCTAGAAGAGTATCAGAAGACTGTAAAAGAACGGAAATCCCACAGACACTTGCCATAGCTCAAAGCTTGCTGTAGCTCAGTTTCTTGAGCTGCACTGGGCAGAAGTTTCTCACTCCAGAAGAGATGCTAGAGTAAAACTACTATAGAAGTAATGTGGACAATAAAAGATTATGAGTGGAATTGAATTTCAGAGCTTAAACATGTGGGAACACATCTTTCTTAGTCATGCAGTAATGCACATGCCTATTTGAGTGGAATAAACATTGATCTGAGACTGTGTTTTAATGGGCAATTTTGATAAAATGATACTTTGTATTTCTTATCAACAAAAAAATGAATCGTGGTGACCTTACATAGCCTATATTTTCTTGTGGGAGTATTGTCCTAGAATTGTGTGTGAGCCTTATTTTGCAATTAGGTATTATGCAGTTGAGTAAGTAAGACATGAGTAAGACAGCCTCCGGGAATGGATAATCTAAGGCCCAAATCTCTAGGTCATTCCTTGCCTTCTTTCATTTAGACTCAAACACACATATCTACAGCCTCTCTTATGAGCTGCCCAGACTCAGAAACAGTAGCTTTATGTTCAGACATTACTGGTCTCGGAGAAAAATGTATTCAGTAGCTTCATATGTTTTTTAGAGTAATATCAAACATTCACAATGTGAACTGCAAAGTCACTGCCTTGAGTAAAGCAACTTCTACTAAGACAAGAACATGATTATTTTAGCCTATTAATATTGGCTTCACAAAGACCTTTCAAAGAAAGTTTTAGAAAAGAAATAATATAACAGATACATGCCTCTGTTTGCATAGCTGTAATGAGGTGGACTTAATCTGTAATAATTTATGCCAAATATTTAAAATTTAAGAGCCTAAAATCGTACAAACATCCTGAAAGGTGACATGCTCTGCCTGTTGCATTACTATGGAAAAATTTGGCAAGTGATGCAAACTGTATCCCTTTATTTCCCTTGATGTTGATATTGTACTAGGGGATGCCTGTGGCCATGTTTCCAGAAGTCAACTCCCTAACTGTTTGCTTCTGCTCAGAAGCTGGTGATCTGGTATTTATCTCTGTTGATCAGAAGTATTTCTCGAGCCTTTAGATGCAGAAAGACAGAATTTAACTGGTACTTGTTTTGATATTTTCATGCCAAGAATTTGCCAACCTTGAAGATTAATTATCTAGTTCAGCTCAATGTAGCATTCATGTATATAGAAAAAATTTTAGTGCTCATTTTAGCACACATGGATCTATATGAGTAAATTAAACTATGTTAGGCCATATTCTCTGGATCTGGACCCCAGTCACTTAGACTGTTGAATTGTTGAAACAGCGTTTGGCATGTCTTCCACTAGTTCAAGTACTTTTGTCCCACATGGTTTATCTTTGTACATAGCACAGAATTCTTGTGCAAAGAATTTTCTTATTCCTTGTAAATTAGGTGACTTTTTTGTCTAATGCCTCTGATGTGCTATGTCCATTTTTGCCTAGTCTACAACAATGAAAGTTTGGGTACTATACCAAGTATAGAGCCTGATGGTGGGTACATGGAAAGGAAGGCACCAAAGTTACTAAATGTAATCAAGCAAATTAAATGGTAAAGTAAAATAGTAAAGTGCTAAAATCTTAACCATTGCAGTGGTCATCTTTCACAGTAACAGGTAGTGCCTGATGAGCTGAAAATGAGGCAGTAAATGTGAGTGGTAGTGAAGGTGTTACTGAGGTAACTTCTGTGAGAAGATGCCAGAAGTTTTCCCCATCTCCAACAGAGTTAGTGCCAGCCAGTTCCAAGGGGGACCCACTGCTGGCCAAGGTTAAGACCATCTGTGATGGTGGTAGTGTCTCTGAGAAAACAGATTTGAGAAGGGGGAAAAAACTGCTACACAACATCAACCAAAGACAGAAGTGAAAACATGTGAGAAAAACTATTCTACAGAAACCAAGGTCAGTGAAGGAGGAGGGGGAGGATGTGCTCCAGGTGCCAGAGCTGAGATTCCCCTGCAGCCCATGGTGAGGCAGCCATGCCCCTGTAGCCCATGGAGGGGAGAGAAGAGATTCTCACTAAACCCATTGGGTACCCTGTGATGGGGCACATCAAAAAAGGCTGTGACCTGTGGGAAGGCCACACTTGGAAAGCTTCTGGCAGGACCTGTGGCCCCATGGAGACAGTAGCCTATACTGGAACATGTGTGGGCAGGACTTGTGATCTTGTGGGGGACCCACACTGAAGCATTTTGTTTCTCAAAGTCTCCAGCCTGTGGATGGGACTCACAATGGAGCAGTTCATGAAGAACTCACTTTGAAGAAGTTTGTGGAGATGTGTCCTATGGGGGACACCCCATGCTGGACGAGTGGAACAGAATGAGGAGAAAGGAGTGGCAGAGAAAATATGTGATAAACTGAGTACAACCACATTCCCCATCCCCCTGTGCCATTTGGGATGAGGTAGAGAGAATAGTGAGTGAATTTAAGCCCAAGAAGAAGGGAAGAGTTCCGGGAAAATTTTTTTTTTGTTTTTTTTTTTTTTGGGTCTATTTCTCATTAACTTGTTCTGACCTGATTGCTAATAAATTAATTTCCCTAAAGTGAGTCTGTTTTGCCCATGATAATAATTGATAAGTGATCACTCCTTGTCCACAACTCATGAGCCTTTCATCACAAATTTCTTGTCCAATTGAGGAGGGCAGGGATAGAGTGTCTCAGTGGGGCCTGGCACTCAGCCAGAGTCAACCCACCACAGTCAGCTTTAGTTTTCAGGGACTTAAATACATAGCAAGCAAATAGTGTTGACTAAAACCAATTTTTTTTGCATCCCTTAGTACCAGTGGATTTACCAGCAGTTAGTTGCATGTATTCATGTATATTCAGGCAAAATATCCAACAAAGAGACAACAAGAATGCATAAATCAAGGTGATAAAGTGATTGATTTTATTTGATTCCCTATGGTTTTGGTGGTAGGCTGGCTTTGTGATTTTTAATTTGTTCATTTCATAATATTGATTGTGGTAACGGAACACTTCATATTTCAGCTTTTTTTAAATAATTTGAATTATTTCTGTTTATGTGTGTATTTAATTCTTAAAAATCAAACTGTGACAAAATAACACCAATATAGAAAGTTTTTTTCATTTTCAATCCAGCATTACAGGAGTTTAAGTTAATGTCCAATTTCACAATGATTTTATTGGAATTACATATCCATATTGCTGTGCTGCACACCACAACAAAAGTATGTAGAGGACTGGGTTTAGTTTATTGGGTGGGGTTTAAGCAAACTGGTATATTTGAAGGTGTGCCTGCTCATGGCAGGGGAGTTTGAACTAGGTGATCTTTCAGGTCCTTCCAACTCAAACTGTTCTACAATTTGATGATGAAGGTGATTGAAATGTTTGCCTTTGGTTTAATGATGGGAGCTACAATTCAACCTTTACTCATTAGGTTTCATGTGTTATGGTAGTATTCACAGTCCCAGGAATGGAAATTCCACAATAGTGTTCTTCCGTATCTTCCAAAAGTTCTTATGATGTCATCCCAACCACAGTCTTATCGGACAGCATGCTGGTTTCTGTTTCTCTATAGATCTTGCTGCTTGTGACTTTATATAAAAATCCTAACAAATTTTGATATCCTCTCAACAGAAAGTTTATCCTTTCTGAGCTAATGTAAGATAGGAGTTCCTGCATAGTCAAAACCCACTCATAGACATTCTGAACAATCTTTCCACAGGGACAGTGATTTGCACTACACTGGAAATGCAAAATTTAACATAATACTTTCCCAACAAATACATCACTAGCAAGAGTCAGGATAAAAACAATCATGAAATAGGTCACAGATATTGAAAGGATATCTTTCCTTTTGTCTACACTAATTCTCAACTTTTAGCCCTTTTGAGCATCTAGCAATTAGTTTTTGCCTTTCTTTGCTGATGGCTATTTCAGGTACAGGCATCTCTGTGCAATTGTAAGTAGACATAAACCCAGACTGAATTCCAACTAAAGTGATTGCTTCTAATTATCAGAACTGTATGACTTTTCAGTAGATAAGTGCAGAACCCAAATTCCATGGTGAATAAATGACCAACTCACTTTCCCACAATTATATTTATATATTATTATCATATGGAGAACCTTCCATTGTCTATGTTGTAAATGTTGAATTGATATTTTCCAATATAGATATCAGCTTGACATGAGCAAGCAACCTAATTTCATCTTTCAGATATCCTCTTTCAGAAGACAGATAAAAGGCAGGGCAGACAATACAGCCAAATTCTTCAGTGAAAGTGCATATACTCAGTACTTTGGAAAACTGGATGATTTAAGATGTTGTACATTTTAGAAGATTTTATATATATATATATATATAAAATTTAAAGCAGATCAGTTCTGCTGGCACCTAAGAAATTTAGTTTTGGTAGCAGAGCCAACCTATATGTCCAATCCACATGCCCATCCATTTAAGCAGCATCCATAGATTAGACAGGGCATGTTTCCAGCTAGAGCATGTTCCTCTTTTATTTATGCTTTCTCTTATACTTCTTTCCTATCTAAATTTAGCATCTGTCTCTGAATCTTTCTCTTCTGTTTTTTACCTGCTACCATATATACCAGACAAAATGCATCTAATGGCTTTTGAAAATACTAATTCCTAAAAGTACATTCTTCTTCACTTATGTGTCTCTTATTTCAAAGATGCCTTTCACAAAATTAGAGAAAGTACTAAAGGACTGTGATTTTTTCACTTTTTCAAATATGATTATGTATTTTTGAGATTTAGAGGAAAGAATCAACAAAAATAGCAATAGGTGTTTTGCTAGGAATATTTAAAGTTGTATTAAGTTTCATTTACTAAAACCTATTTAAAATGCATACTCCTCATGTTAGGATATATTGGTTATCCATTTTATTGAAATGATAAAATTAACAATACTATTCTTTATTTCCTAGTCAGATATATGAAACAACTGTCATTCTAAATAGTTGCTTTCTACAATATTTCTTTTGCAAGACTGTTTGTCTTTTCTATGGTTGAAAAAGATTTCCACAAGATCATATTGCCATAACATCTCAGAATATTTCAGAACAAGAGTGGTTGTTTCATCACATAAAAATTAAAATAAACTGAATTAGCAAGAGAAACTAAAAAACCATAATTGTAGGATGGTTGTTAGTGTACAGTAATTAGATTTTATTGCATCTAATATATGGATTTTCTTCTAATATTGCTTGGATACTGCAAACTTTAGTGCATTTCATAAAACAATGGTGAGATGCAGTGCTTGCATACTTTAGGTCCTGACTAATTTTAGCATTTGTTCCTTGGTGGTAAATTCCTTTTGAGTTTAATATAAGGGACCAGACAGAGCTCACAACTCCCTGTTTCAATGTTGCTTAATTCTGTTTAGGCCTTAATCAATAGTAGTCTAAATTTCTTCTGACTACAGGTGAATTATCAAATTTATATTTGCTACTTGATTTTTATATTTTTACTATTAAAATACATTTTCTGCTTGTCTCCATGTGTTTATCGATAGGGACTGGCAATTATCAGAACATGCCTGTGATGCAAAGACATTCCAAGTGTGTTCTGTTCACTCTGTCCTATTCAGGTTATTTTTTAGAATAATCAAGTATGCATTGAAGCACCAAACCATGTTGAACCATTCTTCTGTCTCTCTGACCCAATTACTATGATTTATAGAGGGGAATGGCTGTAAGATTATAAGAACATTACCTTAAAATAATAGAGCACCTTAGGAGATGTGTCTTTAAATCCCTTCCCCAAAAGTAAAAAGATTTCAATTTGGATCTTGCAGGTGCATTTTGTGAGAAATGATTGACACAGTTAAGTGCCTTTTCCATGTCTACATAGCATGGACAATTGATTATTGTTTATTTAATTAAGGGGGTTCAACACTGTATAAACTAGCTTGGAAGCTAAGTAATTTGACCAGTTACTGAATGAGTCAAGAAATTTCTTGAGGGTGACTGATGCTGTAGTGTTGTCCAGGATTATTGCAAGTAACTCTTGTCAGTCTATATGAAACCAGGCACATCAAATTCCCAGTCTTATAGTTCATGTAAATAAATAACTTAGAAAGCACTCAGAGACACACCATTCCTCCTCTGAGCCTTCTCCTCAACACCTGAAGGCCTTTTCTTGGATGTAGCCAACTGGGATTTGTAACTCTAGAATTCTGCAGGGTGAAGGGATAAACATCTGTTAAATTTTGACTTTTGATGTCTTTTTGTTTACATTAGGAAAAGATTTTAATTGAAGTATTAACAACCCTTTAGGCCTTTAGGCTGTCTTCTAGTGGGAAACAGATGTCATACGTTCCATCTTGCTATATCCCAGATGGTAGTGTGCTGTCCATGTTCAAATATTTTACTTTTGGGATCTAAGCAATACCAGACTAATATGTATAATTAAATACATGCACACACGTGCCTAATACCTGCACAACCATCTATGATCAGCAATTGTGCTAGAAAGAATGACAAAGTTTATGTAAAATTTCTGTAGTCAAAAGGCTGTTGGCAGAGCCAGCTCCAGGCTCTGCAGTGATACAGGAAGTGGTGATAGAACAGGTGGTGGATGAGGAAGGCTGAAAGGAATTTACTGGGTCTGAAATGATGATGCTAGAGTGGAGAGAAACACTAGGAAGGAAAAGGAGAAAGTCTTTATTGTGAGAGAAGAATTCACCTGCCACTTCAGTGACAGGAGGTGATTAGAGTGAAAGGGAAGGATTACAAGGAAAAGAAGCTTCAGGCTATCTGAGTGAATGGAAATACTTTACACCTTTTCTGTTCTGGTTGCCCTTTTGTGTAACCTGTGTGTGCACAGACTATTTAAGAAAAATGAAACATGCAGGGAAAAGTATTACAAATTGCTCTCATAGTATAAAATGTTGTGTAGATAAAGACCAGAGTCTGCTTCAGGCTAAATACTGAACGAAAATGGCTGGCTGGAAGGATCATCAGTAAAATATATGTGCAGTCAAACAATCTTTATTGGAAACAGTCTACTTTTACATCCAAAATATGTATATCCAGGGACCTAAAATTATATTACATCAAGTGATCTTCATTGTTGTAATAATACAAAAGAAAAGAAAGAGGCTTCCAAAGAACTAACTGCTAAGTATGCAGTATACTAAGGAGCAATTAAAGATTAACACCTTGAATTGTACCTGCAAACTATATGGAGATAGTGATATCTTGGAAGCCCTGCAGTAATGAGATAGTTTTGACTACATCTTCTAAGCAAGAAAACAACTTCTTTACTAGCTGTATTTTCCTCATCTTTTTCAAAGTAGCAAAAGTTGTGTGGACATGCAGTGTGAAAGCCAGGAAAATATAGATGTCTGTGTACAAGTTTATATACTGAGTAGTTACTAGAATTTGTGTCAAATTCACATAAAAATCTAAATAAGATCATCAGTCAGCCAGTAGAACTTTCATGCTGCAAATTTCTCTTACCCATAGTGACAGTGAGGGAAAATATAATCAAGACAAAAACGTCTTTATTTTTTTTTTTAACTTTTGCAGCAAAACAGCATCACTGTACAGTGTGTTGAGGCTAAAATACCTGAGTGTTCTATAATGTATTTTCTTTCTTTCTTTCTTTCTTTCTTTCTTTCTTTCTTTCTTTCTTTCTTTCTTTCTTTCTTTCTTTCTTTCTTTCTTTCTTTCTTTCATTCTTTCATTCTTTATTTCTCAGAAGATAATAAACTACTAGGATTTTCAAAAGGTAAGAGGTAAAACTCTCTTACATAGATTGCACTTTGGAAATCTTACAAGGAAAAAGGAAATAGGGTATTAATACTGCTTAGACAGGTTGCAGCACTGCATCCTGAAAAGTCTTTCTTTCACAATCTTGGCAAGAAGGCTATTTCTCTACTATATGACAAGGGGGCATAAACTAAACAGGGTTTTCTGCTTTTGGAGAAAGATTCTAGGTTTTTACAGAACAGCATCTCATCACAAAACAGGAAAAAGTCTCATGTCAAAATGTAAGTGCGGATTTTTTGACTCTCAGCATTTCTTCACTAACTCCAAGCAGACTATGTCATTACAAAACATTGTCCAGATTAGCAGCTGCTTTGGAATCCATTTTGAAACTTGGTGCTGTGTTATCATTGTACATATTCCTAACACTTATCTTAGGATGTGGGTTTTCATTTGATATATTTCACAATTATGTTTCACCACACCTGTCTTTTAGAGCCCTGATTTTAGATCCCTGAGTTCCTTGCTCTTAAAGATGGATAAACAATTAATCAACAGCATCTTTTTGATGCTATTAAGTTTCTTGAAACATAATAATAATAATAATAATAATAATAATAATAATAATCATCCATGTATCAGGCAAAAACCCCAACCCAATCCAATACAAGCAACAAAACCCCCCCACACCCCCTCCCCCAAAAAACAAACAAAAACCAAACAAGGGAAAAAGTGGAGCCAAGTAAAAAAACACATGGCAAGAGGAAAGCTAAAGTAGAATAAGAAAGCTGAATGCTCTGTTTCTGACAGAAGTCAAGATTTCCATCATACATCTAGCATAAATACCTGCAGTGCGTAAGTGTACAGGTAGAAAAGAGAATATCTTATTATTCTTGACCCATCTTTCAAAAAGGTGGAAGTGAGAACCCTGGGAACTACTGACTTGTCAGTCCACTTCTGTGGGAAGATCATGAAACAGATCCTTCTAGAATCTCTGCTAAGGCACGTGGAGAACAGGGAGGTGATTTGGGACAGCCAGCACGGCTTCACCAAGGACAAGTCCTGCAAGTCTGCCCTGACCAACCCAATGGCCTTCTTTGAAGGAGTGACTACATCAGTGGACAAGGGAAGGACAACAGATGTCATTAATCTGGATTTCTGTTAAGCCTTTGACATACTTGCCCACACAATCCTTCTCGTTTATTGGAGAGAGATGGATTCAATGTGTGGACTCTTAGATGAATAAGAAATTGGTTTGACTGTTGCAATCAGACAGGTCAATAGCTTAGAAATTTGTAGATGGCATCAAGCTGAGCAGTGTGGTTGACACATCTGAAGAAAAAGATGCCACTCCCAGGGACCTGGACAAGCTTGAGAAGTGGGCCCATGGAAATATTTTTAAAACCAAATGAGGACAGCATATGGAAAGAATATAGTTTTGATATTTGATTTTTTTTCTTTCTTTTTCTTCCTTCAAAACTAATGGAAAACCTAATATCTAATAATCCTGAGTCCCCTTTAGACACAAAAATTTTTCAAGAATTCCTAGTCACAGTGTTAACAATGTCCTCCTAGATAACAGAACGCTGCTGCTTTGGGTGGCCAAAACCTTATATTTTTGAAGGAAAATAAATTACAAACATGTAAAGACTGTATAAAATGACCTTTTGTATAGGAAAGAGTGAATTTAGCAATTTATTTTTTTCTGTTGATATACCAACAGTACCTCGGAGATTGTTAGGCCTTGGCTGAAAGTGTTATAAAATAGTATATCTGAAAGAGTTTGTGAAAAAATACAGCAGATATTAAAATATGCAGCAGTTGCATGTGTAAAACTGGGTTATTTTCAAAGGGGCTGCTAGATTTGAAAACTTGAATACATATTGAATACATATAGAAAGAAGAGAAATACTGAGTAAATTGAATCATTTCATTAACTTCTGTTGCTAGAATGTTTTTTTTTTTTAAAAGAAAACTTTTTCACTATCAACACACTCAAACTAAATAAAATGAGGATGCAGAATACATTCTTTTTATTTTCACTAAACTTGAAATAAAACTTGCTGCCACTAGAGATCATTGTTGCTCTTTGCAGAAGAGGCTAGCACTGTGTTTAGTTTAGTACAATCAATCTTCTTCTTCATGGAATACATTTCATAACATCAAAACAGAAGCACAAGCAGAAATTACTTCCAGCTCCAGCATTTCTTTTGTAAAATTTAATGGCACTATAACAGCAAATAGAGCGCTAGAACCTTCTGGCCAACACCAACATATCACTGATGACTTGAATAACTATAGGTTGGATTGTCTAAATCTTAGCTCTTAAAATTAATATGAACTATTTCCCTTCAATCATATAATATTTAATGCAATTTAGTCCTTTCAAAAAGCTTCTTCATCACTATTTATAATTACAATGAAACAAAATTTGAGAATATTTCTCAAGTTTCATTTACTACATTTTCATAAAAGTATCTTTCTCTTGCTACCATCTCTTTATAGTAAGTCTGTATCTGTACCATTTTTTAAAAATGATTACCCATGCTGTAGCTATTTATTCTTCTGAATAAATTCCATGCTGCAGGTATTTATTCTTCTGAATATCTATATATAATTTCAGTCTCCTGAAATTTCACCTGATTATATCAGGTGGGAGTAAAGTGGAAAATGCCTCCCTCTTTTTACCTCAACTTCTGCCCAAGAGAAACAAAAGAACGCCATAGAAACAGTATCTGCAAAAGAGATTCAGATTAAATCCTCAATCCACTAACCATTTCATTTTTGTTTTAAATAGGTAGAGCCAGGACTGAATGATGCTGATATTTCTATATATTGGTACTCAAAGATCCTAGGATAAAATGCTGGATCAACTTGTTTTCTTCTGCAATATGGCAAACTGAAATGTAGCCACCAGCAAGTATCTATAGGTGAATGTCCTCACCATTAAACAGAAGTTGGACAATATGAAATATGGCAAACAGCCTCTTCTTCTTCATAAAAAAAAAAAAATACAAATTAAGCCCCTCTCTATCTGAGAGGTAAAACTATTTCATGTAATTAATAATAACCCCTCCATTAAAACAGAGGGCTGATGATAAATCACTGGAACCATTATCTGCAAAATAATAACAAAAAATCAAACGGAAATTACAAATGATAACTGATCAAAGGGGTAACTATGCATATCAACCAAACAGCTAGATCCTATAGTATATTAAAATAATCCCAAGTGTACCATTGCCAACACTAACTACACTGACTTCTGAAGTATGAAGGATTTTTAATTTAGGACTCCCTATGGTGATATGTTGTTCATTTTAATGATTGTTGATTGTTTCGGTGATGTATTTTGAAACATGTCCCTAATCTTTTGTGATTTTTTTTTTGTCCTCTTGGGATGCATTTCCAATTGTTTCAATATGACACATGTACAATTTAATTGTATCATGTTTTATTTTTGAGATTTTGATGTACTCAAGCTTTTCTTGAATGTTTTAAATATCATTTACATCAATTTTGAAAATCAAACTGAATATGGAATAAATAGAAAATAAGATCATCACTTCATAGGGTCATGTACAACCTCATTGTACCATGCTTAGGCCTGCTCCAAACTGGGTAGCCTAACTACACCTGTGTAATACTCAAGTAGGACAAAAGGTCTTTAATGGTGTTATGTATTTCATGTCCATGCATAAAGCATTATAGGCATAAAGCATTTTATGCATAAAGCACTGAGGTTCAGGCCACAAACCCACAATTTCTTCTTGTTTTCTCTCACTTGTTGATAATACTTCAGTGAACTTCAGGATCTTTGTTAAACAAGGGTTTTGATTATCCTTTGGGAGATGTAAAAGACTTATTACCTGCCCAACTTACTGGCAAAATGACAGCATTCTTTCACAGTCATTTCAATAAATAATTTATTTTTTCCCTCTAAGGAAAAATAATCAAAATCCCATAGAGACAATATGGCCTCTGTATTGATTTACTGGGCTACTAAATATTTTTAAACATTTTACTTTAGTTTGAACTAACTTTGAAGTATATATAAGTCCCCTCTTATATTTATACAACAGAAGTTTTCAACCCAAGATATCACTGGGTGTTTCTCAAACAGAAATGTGTTAAGTGAAATCGCTCTGTTAGTCAAGTCAAGGGACTATGCAAATCCTGAAGGTTTTCTGCAAGACTAAATTTCCCCTCACATCTCTCCCACCATTCAAGACAGTATTTCCTGATGTATAGGGAGAAACCAGTTTGAAAGTTAGTGTGTTTCCAGGCTATGCTGCTTCTCCACAAAGAAATAGAAACTTAAAGCACTTTTAGATTCTTAGAGAACATGGGAAGAAAAAATATATGAAAACTAGAAAATAGTGGGAAAAAAAAAAAAAAAAAGAACAGCTTTTGCTTTCTTACCTTGTCATTTATTAGGATGTCCCAGGGTTAAAAATAAATATGCACAGAATGATCCAGTGAACAAAGACATAAAAGACAATGAAAAGGTGACTCAGAACTTCAAAAGAGATTAGGCTGTTACTATTAAGCTAATATTTGTATTTTCATGCCTTTAGTGTGGTTTTAAAAAGACAATGGTTACTGGATGCCAAAATGACAATTTCCATGCAGCAGTATCTTTGACATTCTTTGATCCTTTCTTTCATCTCTTCTTGGTTTCCTGAGTTTTTTTACCTACAGTTAAGATTCAACAGAAAGGTCTAGTAGAATTTAAGATTCCTCTTCACCTTCACACTAACAAGCTGTAGTTTAATTTCTTACAGATCACACTGCAAATTGACTAAAATCTGCATAATATATTTCATGCTAATAACACTATTCATGATAGATTAATAAAGCCCACATGCTTGCTTTATTACTTTGTCATTGCATGGCCCATAAAAACAGTTAAAGCCTATTTATTTTTCTAAATTAACATTGCTGTACTTCTAATGTTAGCTAAAAACAAAAATATAGTGAAACACTTTTTTTCCACCATATAAACCAGCTATATATCTCCCAAATTGTTAAGACACCTATTTTGGGGGTACAATAAATACAAAGGAAATAAAGTGCAGTATATTTTTTTAATATGAATTTTGGTGTGAGTGATTATGACTTTAACAGATGCTACATTGTTTGATGAAACATTTTAGATTCTGTACAAAGAGTCCTTGAAGACCAAGAATGAAAATAATGTTTTACATGTGCAAAATAAATCTGACTTCTCAAGTACAATAGTCATTTACTGCTATCAAGAGTGCCATGTAATGCAGTCATCACAGAGTTCATCAACAGACAATAGATGATGATAATTCTTCTCCCTTGAAAAATAATTATATTCTCATGTTTTATAGAGACTGGGCCAAATCCTTCAGTCCTTAATCCAGGATTGATTTCTCAGACTTTTTTCATGGTAGCAATCCATGCCAATGAAATACTGTTAGCTCCTTCATTAAGATGAATAAAGATATAAGTTCTCAGGCAAAGAAGACAATTGGGGGTGAGAAATGAATGAGCATTTTTGCTGATAAGGAATAAAATTTTTAATATACATCTGTACTATTCACACAAGAAAAATAATATTTATTATATTGGACTTGAACTTCAAGTATTTTTTGAAGAGTCTGTAAAAATTCATATTAATATTCTGAAAAGAGAACTAGAATCTGGGCATTAATTATTTAATATTTGCAAAATAATTATTTCCTGTGGAATGAACATTGGTTTTGCTTTTTCCATCAAAATGAAAAGTTCAGACTCTTCTTGTAGACATTACTCATTCTCATTTAGCAGTTCAATTTACTTCAAAATGGCAACATCAAAATATGTAGTGTATGTGTTTATGAAAGTATGCAGCAATTAGCCGTTGTAATTGCTATCAGCACTTAATAAAAATGAGAGAGAATAAATAGCAACTGGTGTAATTTTTTGAGGGTGAAAAAAAGAACCTGAAGGATAGATTTATGAAATGTGGCAATGCTTTATTTCACAGTTTACATTTTAATATATGGAAATAATCTGGAAAATACTTGCCCTATTAACTCTTTGGTGTAATTTGTTTCTACTCTTTAATCAACATAATATTTCCTGGTTTTGAGTGTAAGATAAAGCAGAAAACAGCAGTACTATACCTGTAAGGGTCTGCTATGTCAAATCTGCTATTGGAGGTTTTGAACTATTTTTTCTTATATTTTACTACTCAGAACAAAACCAAAAGAAATAAAACTGATTTCTCTGCCGGTAAAAAACATTATTTGAAATAAAAATAATCAAATTAATGTATAAAAGTTGTGATAGACATGATACACATCTATGAGTAAATATAACCATGAAACTTGCATTCTGGCTGTGTTTACAAATGAGACCTTCTTCAGCAAAAGGCATATTAAAATCTGCAGTATATGAAGTACCTCTTGTGTTAAATTACAATGACTGGTAGAAGGCAAGAGGAAGGTCATTGTAGCTGATAAACATAGTTATGCAAATGTGTTATTGTGAGAAGGCACTGAACAGGGTTAAAAATTGTGCTAAGCAGGTCAATCAGAAATTTCATGAGTCTTTCAGGCCTTGAAATTTATAAAAGGGAGGAGGTGAGCAACAAAGAAAATTATGATGAGAGTAAGGGGTGATTTTTTTGGTTTATTTTTTTAAATTTAGGTCTATTTGAAGACTAAAACAATGTTGGTCTAATTGGAAAAGATGTCACCACCAATTATTTTTTCATCAGGAAAAAAAACTCTTCTGTTTTATTAAAATGTTTGTAAATTCACAATGGTTTTTAGTTTCTGTATACCCACCAAGCACAGACATCTAAGCCTAAGATTCTTCAGGTCTAAATTCCTCAGAAGCTCCCTGATCCAGCATCACAGTGACTAGACCAATTTAATTTTCAGTGCTCAGTTTAAGCATTACACTTATACTTAAGGGATTCATTTCTTGGTTTGTGAATAAATTTTATTTCAAAGAAAACAGAGAGCAGAACAACCATAGCTCAGATCTACTGAGTTTGGTACATTATCAGGGATTCTGTGTATTTGTAACTTTTACTCTTGCACAGGAGATGGTCTGTTGTGCTGATGGAGATTAGAGAGAGTAAAAACCATAGTGGATATGTAAACTGATGTTTATTTAAGAACCATCAAAGGCAGTGAACCATCAATATTAGAGCTACCACTCCACTCATTTATGACACCTGCTCACTTTCCCCTGTATTACACTCTCTAGGTTCAGCTTCAGCTTCCCCGTGCCAATCTGGGGTTCCTGCTGGTCTGGCAAAATTGAGCATGAAGTTGTGCCTCTTCATACCATGCTGCTGCTGACAGTAAGCCACCTTGGGGGACATCAGACAAGGCCCCTGACCATTCCCATGTCCCCTCCTCCATGTATCTGTCTGACATCTGGGATCTTGACCTGCTTCTCAGACCTTTCCTCCAGCAATGATTTTCACCTTATTTTTTCCAGGCTGCCTCCTGTTTCCAGAAGCCACTTGCTCTTTTTTATTTTTTTTCCCCTCTCTCCTTTACTTTTCCTGAACTTCCATCTCCAGTTTTCCCAGCCTAAGAAGTTTAAATGCAGAAACATAATGTCTGCTTACGGTCTCAGCTGGTGGTTCTGTCTCATGCCTCTTTAATAACTGGAGGATTCAGGAAGTGATGTTTTTGCATAGTCAAATACAAATAAGAAAATTACAGCTAGCCTTTCCCAGTTTTAACTAGCATGTAGCAGGCTTTCTCTTGAGTATTCAAGAGTTTGGATTTTGGTACTTATCCTTCCTTTTCCCCAAAACACACACAAAACTACCTGTTGCCTTTCAGTGTTCACAGCCTAAGCTATGTTTTTTCTTCTGTATAGGAAAGAGTTGGTTCCAGGTTGCATTGCAGCTATATTGCTACAATATATTACAGTCTGAATGTGTATCAGGAACTTGTTTCTGCTGCTGGAACAAGACCAAAGAGATGGAACAGGAGAAGAAGAGTAATTTTGATCTCATGCCTCTGTAGATGCTAGATCACCATGTTTAAGTAAAGGGCAATATACTGAGGTTTTCTCATTTTTACACCTACTTTACTGTGCTGCACAAACCCTCTTAGCAGAGGTTTCTTTCACAGTGCCCACAGAGGTTCAGCAGGATGAGGCAAAGGTTGGTATTCTTTCTGGCACACAGCAGTGCCTGTTGTGAGATTTACAGATCCAGGAGGCCTGGAGTCTGGCAGAATTTAATCTGTGCTGTGCGTTAGAGAGAAAAGAGAGGAAGAGAAAGAGAAGAGAAGAGAAGAGAAGAGAAGAGAAGAGAAGAGAAGAGAAGAGAAGAGAAGAGAAGAGAAGAGAAGAGAAGAGAAGAGAAGAGAAGAGAAGAGAAGCACCAATCTGAATTCTTCTTACAATTTGATAAAGCAAAAGAATGATGAGCATGAAGGACATACAAAAGGGTATTTCGCCAGCTTAGAGTGAGATGCAAGGGAACCCTATCCCTAAGTGCTGTCTTGAATACAAGAGGCATAAAAACAATGATCAAACACAGAACAGAACTGATGTATGTAGTTAAAAGACGGAGAGACACTCACTTTTGGAGAGACAATAAGATGATTAGAGTAAGTTCACCTTACAGCAAGACATTTTTGACTATAAGTCAATGAAAATGGATGAGATTGGTTTTGTCCAGTTCTGCGATTTCTCTTACAGTATTTCTACATGACTTTCTCCAAGGTATTTTAGAAACGAAATTATGCTGACACATAAAACTGGAGGAATGTCTGAAACTGAGCAACATGCCCGTGTGACTTGCATTATGAGACGCTCCAGGCAACAATACCTGATATTGGCTATAGGTGGCAGCAGAAGACCAAGTCTCCTGAGGAAACAGTCTAGATGGAACCGTGTTTTAAAGAAAGTTATTTGTACACTAAAGATGAATATTCTCTTAATAATACATTAACATTATTTAACAGGAACTATAGAGTCAATAGAATTTGAACAATGACTCCTCCTCTCCAAAAAAAAAAAAAAANAAAAACTCCCCCCCCTCCAAAAAAAAAAAAAAAAAAAAAAAAGCCATTGCAGCCAGAACTGGTCCTTTTCTTCAATGAAGTGAAAAGCTTGTTCAATTTGCTCAGCGTGGGAGTCTTTGTCATTTTAACCGGACGGCACAATAGATATTGATAAAAATAAAAGTCTTTTAACATAATAGCAATGTAAGACAATACCAACAAAGTCTCTTGTCTGTCAGCAACAGCCATTAAAAATGTATTAAAACGTGCATTCAGCCCTTTTATTTCCTAAAAATAAGAAAGGTTGGTAAATGCTTACATGAAAAAAATTTCTTATATGGAAAAAAAGAGAGGCAGGGAGCTCAAGAAGGAGACCACCACAACCAGGCATGGAAAACAAAAACAAAGTAAAGGAAAACGGTCCATGAGGCAGGAAAAAAAAAAAAAATCAACTCTACTAGATTTACTAGATTAGGCTAGAGAGAAAAATAACTTTAAACAATGCTTCTGTAGGCTTCATATATGTGATACAAGATACAATTTAAAATTTCTTTCTATCTATATCAACCTTTTTTTTTGTTACTCTACCTTAAATGCTTGTCACTATTTAGAAGTTAGAGGTGTTGATCACTAGGAGAACTTATCATTATTTCAAGGAAATGATGCATTTCTGTAAAACTTGAGCCTTTTAACTGCATAGCAGCAAACAAAGGGAAAAAATCCTTCATGAAAGCACAGCCTTGCTCTCACTTACTGGCCCTACTAAACTCTTTTGTACATAAGTAAAGTACACATGATGGATCATCTAGGAAAAAAAAAGAATAGCTTTCACTGTGTGAGAATGGTGGGAGGAGATGAGAGGATCCAGTGCAACCCATGGTAGGATTTTCCAATTAAGCTGCTAGTGAGGAAGGAATGCTTGTTTTACAGCACCTCACAAGGTTCAAAACATATGTATTTGTGCTGGTTTTGCCTAGGGTACAGTTATTTCTAGTAAGTCGTATGGGGCTATGCTTTGAATTTGTGCTGAAAACAGTGTGAGTAATTCAGGGATCTTTTAGCTGTTGCTGAGCAGGGCTTAAACAGAGTCAAAGTTTTTTCTGCCCCTCACCCCACAACACTAGCAGAAGGCTGGGAGTGTACAAGAAGCTGGGAGTGGACACAGCCAGGACAGCTGACCCCAGCTGACCTAAGGGATATTCCAGACTTTATGGTGTAATACTCAGCATATAAAGCTGGGGGAAGAAGGAGGGAGAGGGAGGGGGGGTTGCTCAAAGTGGTGGTGTTTGTCTTCCCAAGTCACAATCACGTGTGACGGAGCTCTTCTCTCCTGGCGGAACACCTGTCTGCCCATGGGAAGTGGTGAATGAATTCCTTGTCTTGCTTTGCTTGTGTGCACACAACTCTTGCTTTACCTCTTAAACCATCTGTATATCAACTCATGAGTTTTCTCACTTTTATTCTTTCTGCTCTCTCCCCCATCCCACTGGTGAGAGAGTAAGCAAGTGGCTGTGTGGGGCTCGGTTGCCAGCTGGGGTTGCAGAGGAATAACATTAAAACAATTTACAGATGTGCAGGTTGCAAAATATTAGGGACAGTACTTGCTAAACTCAGTTTGCTCAGCTATTTCTTTTCTTTCAAAAAAAGTCCTGTAAATCCTCAGAGCCCACTGTCTAATTATACTAGGCATCTTGTATACCTTCTCATTAAAAACTAACCTCCTATTTTAATGACTTGGTTGAAATCCTTTGAAGATCAGACTGCTAGTGACTGAATGCTGTATTCTGAATACCCCTTCATGATGCCCTCCTTCCTTTATTCCTTTCTGATCTTTGGTAATTTCTCCTCTTTTATTTTTGTTTCATTTCTTTCTTTATATCATTTTTAGCTGCCTGCTTGATTCCAAGTGAAAAACACAGAGATGCTTTGTTTGAAGGCCACTTCTGCACCCTGGCACACTGGAACAGTCTGAGTTAAGTGTTTAGGTTGCTTTTAGCTAAGGGGAAAGAGTCTGTTATTTATTTAGCTGAGGCAGTTGTTGAACAGATGTACATCTGACACAGTGCAGTATTTACAGTACCATATCTTTAACAAATTGGGCTGTATTCATTCCTTGGATAATTCCAACTTACTTCACTCAAATTACACAAATGATTAATTTGGGCTCTGTATTTCAAACAGAGAACTCTCTCCCAGTTTCATATTTAGAGGGTTTATTTAATTTGTCATCAATTTCTGGCTAGCATCGCTACCGTTTGGACAATTCTTCCAAAACTTTACTTTTTCAGATGCTTTACAAGCACTTTAAATGCTTTTTTGCATGTTTTCCACAAGGATTTTAGTCAGAATTGATACTCACTGCAAGTACCAGTGTTCTCTTTCTGTACTTTGTGGGGTTTTTTGTTTTGTTTTGTTTTTGTGGGGTTTTTTTTTTGGTGTGGGTTTTTTTTTTGTTTTTTTTTTGGTTTTTTTTTTGTTTTTTTTTTGGTTTTTTTTTTTTTTGGGTTTTTTTTTTTTTTTTGTTAATCATAGAAACACAGAACCATCCAGGTAGGAAAAAATTTTCCAGATCATCTAGTTCAATGGACATGTTCATATCAAGAGATATAAAAGAATACTTTCTTCATTTCACATAAAGACCTCTGGTTTCTTCCAAATAAGGAAGAGTTATTAAATAACTCTTAATTAAATAAAGCTAGAGTTCTAGTGCTGAAATAAAGAATAAAAATGCTGTTTCTGCCAGAGGTGGAGGGAAACATCATTCTTTTTTGCTTTTTGTCATCATAAACCAAAATAAAGGCTTTACATGGAGTTTTTTGTATAAAACCAAACATTTTGAAAATAGCGTTTGAATAAGTGGGGAAGTATAATTAATATGCAAGTTATTTCATTTCTAAAATGTGTATACATAATAATTTCTGCATTACTTAGCAGATATTATATGCCTTACTGTAAGCTTACTCATTTATTTGAGTCAAAGTGACATGTTATATATCCAGAGAAAAACATACATGAATCTTCTTTATTTCCACATTGTAAAGATGAAAATGTAACTTGCCTAGAAAAAAAACAAAGTTTAAAATTAATTACAAATTATCCTGGAAATTATATTTTGTTTATTTTGACAGGTGTAGAGAAAATTCATAAAATATTTCATCTCCATATTGAACATAATGGGAAAAAGGGACATTATTTTGATACATAGTTTTACTAACAAGTTTCAAGATGAAATATTGCCTATCGTAGAAAATACACCTATTCATAAGAAAAAAAAATCATACAAAAATTGCTAGCTTTAATAAAAGCTGGGACTTACTGATTAAATAACATTTTATATTCAAGAGATTCTCTAACATAAAGGCCTTTTTTGAAAAGGTCTGATGGACTGAGAAAGAAGTTTTATTTATTTTATAGGTGCTTGCTTTAAGCACAATTCCCTCATGCCTAGAATAAACCTGGAGTTAGAAAAACATGAGTGGAGCTCTTACTGAAACAACTCTGCATCAAAACACAAATAACTTTCTATTAGCCATGTCACTAGGTTAAAGAATAGATGGGCAGAATCCAAGCAATTATCAGGAAAACATTGGAACATTATTCAAAACAACCCTGACCTTGATAACTTGTTTAAAGATCTTCTTCTGATGGCTTATGGAAGAAGCCCAACTTAAGAGACAAAAGTGTACTCTTAAAGTGCATTGTTCGCCACTGTAGACTCTCAGTGACACAGCTACTTGATGGCAATTACTTTTGTGATGACTGTGACCATGTAATTCAACCCCCAAACGTGTTTTATTTTATCACTCTGTTAGAAGAAACAGAAATATCCTCTCCTACCTGAAGAAAAGTAGCATGCACTACAAAGAACATTTCAGTAGCGTATCCAAACAAATGGCCTTGTACTCCAGTTAGTGTGTGGATCAGACCACAAAAATTATGACAAAACAAATGTGTGAAGAATCTGCTTTTCATTTGTGGAAGTGATGAAGCTCCTCAGCAAGCTGAATGTGCTAACTGTGAGAGAGATTCTAATCTGAGTCATTCAGCATATGAAGCTTCTTAATTCAACAGCAAATCTGTTTGTGAGCTTCCGAAGTGATCCAACACCTCTCAGGTGCAAGGACTCATCCTTGTCAAATGAAGAACTTTGTAATGGAGCAAAGAGGATCTTCAATCACAGTTTCTTGTGACTTTATGCAGCAAAGACAGAATACAGACAATTTATGCTATTTAAGGATTATTAATAATGTCATATTCTTTTATATTTCTTCAGATTTCTGTAATGCAATACATCAAAAAGTAAAAAAAAAAGTGATATTTAGCAGTGAAGCACATATACAGGGCAGAAATATTTAAATATTGTTCAGCCTAGAGAAACGAAGGCTCTGGGGACACCTTCCAGGGTCTACAGGGGGCCTACAAGACATCCTGAGAAGGACTTTTAATGAGGGCATGTAGTGACAGAGCAAGGAAGAATGGCTTTAAACTGAAAGACAGAAGGCTGAGATTAGATATTAGGAAGAATTTTTTATGGTGAGGGTAGTGAGACACTGAAACAGGTTGCCCAGAGAAGTTATGGATGTCTCATTCCTGGAGGTGTTAAATGTCAGGTTGGATGGGCGACTTGGAAGTGGAAGGTGTCCCTGCCTATGGCAGAGAGGATGGAACTAAATGATCTTTAACGTCTGTCCAACCCAAAAAATTCTAAAATTTTTGTGATAATTCTTCTAACCTAATATCTTGTAGTGATAATTGGAGAGAAGGTTTAGAGACACAACTTGCATTTTCTGACAGTGTGATTACTCTTCTAATATTTTCTAAATTTTTTCTACTATAGAGAGAAACGCTGTGATTTCCAGGCTCCCAAAGTAAAAAAAAGCTTCAGTATTTTTTTGATATCTTCTTGAATATAAGAAACTTTTCTTTTCTTTGGACTGCTGTAAGTTCCTAATATTTCTGTCATTCACTTAATGGTTGTATTGACAATGACCTAAATTTTCAAAGCAGATATAAATGGGAACATTCATATGAGACATATTAAATTGTCTTCATCTCAGCAATAAAGACATACTGTTTAGTTCTGAATATTTATCTCTAAATCTATAGTCCCAACATTTTAAGTTAGATTTACATAGTGAATTACAGCACTTCAGATAAATAGGGAAGCTTATGGTTCTCTCAAAATGTGGAGAAGGTTGAATATCACATCTGCTGTGAAAGTATAACCCATTAACTCATTGTTTTCTCTGTGCCCACCAATCTATTCACTTCATTGTAGAAGCCTATCAGGTTGATTGAACACCATTACCCTTTTCTAAACCCATGCTGACTATTCCCTGCTTTTCCTCCCTGTATTTGTATGCTTTCCACAAAGATATTCCCAGTCATTTTCCCAGGGACAGCAATGAGACAGACCTGCCTGTAATCCTGAGTTTTCCTTTCACCACTGAAGTCAAGAGCAACGTTTTCTCTCTTCCGGTCTTCTGGAATCTCTCCTGTTTATCATAACTCTTCCAAGATAATTGAGAGGAACCTTACAATGACACTAGCCTGTTCTCTTGGGACTTGTGGATGTAACCCATACAGGCCCATGGAATTGTGTGTGTCTGGTTTGTTCAAGGCTTCCCTATCTAGTTAGGGAGATTAAGTCTACCCACAAGGGCTGTGTGCCTTCCTGTAAACTTGTGTTTGGCCTGAGTGGCCTCAGATGTATGCAGATAAGGGCTTTTTTATTTGTTGGGTTGTTTTGTTTGTTTGTTTGTTTTATTGTTTGGTTGGTTGGTTTTTTGTTGTTGTTTTAGTTTTTGTGGGGTTTTTTTTGTGGGTTTTTTTGGTTTGTTGTTGGTGGGTTTTTTGTTGCTGTTGTTGTTTTGTTTTGGGGGGTTTATTTCTTTTAATGTGTCCATGTGGGTTAGTAATCCTTTCTGCATACCCTCAGAGCTATGCAGTGGCTCTCTATGCAGCCCAAATGTTTTGGGACCTTCTTCTGTAGGGCCAAACTGTCCCAGTGTGCCACATGCCTTCCTGTTGCTTACTTATTTTGGAAACATCCCAATCTCTACATATCCTTTTCAAAAAAAAACTTTAAAAGTAAAAATTGCTAGAGTTTTTTGTTAGTGTTGTTTTGAATACCATGTACAGATGTGAGAGCTTTTGGCATCCTGTTTCTGTTGACTACAGCTTTGTATGGGCACCTCATACAGGTAGCTAATGTGGCACTCTGCTGTGACTTTGAAATCCTCCTCAGTCTCAGTAAATTTCAGAACTGAATGTTGAATGTGACTGCATTCTTTACTTCTGTGTTTATGACCTGTTAAAACACACTTAATTATTCATGACTCATATGATCCTCTTTTCAAAAAATCTATGTCTTCTCCACACAACTGGCTTTTTT
>VZRH01003888.1:161896-207177 GCA_013397555.1 Urocynchramus pylzowi
TTTTTCTGCTTAGTACTTATATTTTTTTTAATTACCTGGAAATTTTGCATCTATTATTTGTAATTATTGTATTTATTTCTTGATATGCCCGGACCAGGAAGAGAGACTCCACATAAACTATACTAAAAACAGACCTTTATAATGCTCCAAAAGGAGCATCCCTCACCAACGATTTTGCATTTACTTTTCTTTTTATGTGATTACATGGAATGAGACAATGAATTTGCATCACACTTATTATCTAATAGCTCAATACATGGAGTAAATTCATATGACTTAGTGTACTGTAACAACATTTATCCTTATTAACTAAAACTGGATTTTCATAAAAATTCACTAAGTTTGAAAATAAATTAATTGTATGACAGTAGATCACTTCTCTGTAACAAGTTGCATGAAAATATTAAAAAGTGCTTTTGTTCCAAACACTGCATTCACAATAATTGTAATATTTGTTATTTATAATTGCTGATTCCTCTACCTTATTTATTCTGTTGGGAAAGAAATATATATTCTCATCTTAGAATTTAGGAGATTAATTATTTATTATATAATCATTGTCATCAGGAATAAAGGTTTTGCAGCAGAAATTTGGCAACTTTCTCTTAACTAGAATTAAGTCTGAAATACTAAAAAAATCAATGTGAAATAGTTATTTTATACTGTCATACATGAGGATACATATCTAAACAGACAAAATAAGCTTTTACTGATGAAAATAGAGACCGATATTAAGCTGTAAAATTGGATGGAGACTGCACTTTGGTGAAATTTGAATCTGGTGAATCTGGTGAATCTCATTTTTGCATCAACCAAATACTTTACTGGGTTATATTAAGAATTCATATCTTAACAGATGTAAAGTCAATAAATGTACTGACTTTGATTAGTCACCAGAGTTCCTGTAAGAACTTTCTTCTCAGGTTACACAAAATATAAGGATGAGATTTAGAAATTGTTTTGTATTGCTTTTTCCTATGAGTGCAGTGATGCTATAAACAAATAAACCCTGATAAACATAGATGTATTAGGGGGAAAAAAAATTAAATTTTCTCTCTACTTGAGACAAAAATAGAAACAATCAAATCACAAGGAATTGTTTATTTCCTTTGCCTCAAAGGCTGCTAGCAGCAGTGAGCTGACATATCTCTGTATAACCAGTTCTGACTTGGCACAGACCAGGCAGGTTCCTGGTCTCCTTGCTGCCAGAGTTCACAAATCTGCAGAGAATGGTGAAGGGGCAGTGACAGCCTTGTGGATGTGACAATCTCAGAGGCAGTGTTTGCCTACCTATGGGTAGGTGGCCTACCTCCTATGAATTTACCTTTTTATGCACCTGTCAGGCCATACCCAGACTGAAATAACCTTAGGATACATAATGCTCATAAATCTTTCTCCAAAGTGGAGTTTTAAGAAAAGCTGCATAAACAGTATGATTCTGGTGATATCTCTCTCAATAAATAAATAGGACCACAGTCCCTTCCTCTGGCCAAGGAAACTTGAAACTCTATCAGTGTTTCTTCTAAAGACACCAGATGGCTTGTTACAAACTGATATGAATAAGTCCCTCTCTCAAGGTAGAGACATGCTGACTCCATGGGATTTTTAATTAAATTTGAAAAAAAAGGTAATCATAATTTCTTTCCCTTGTTTCAAGTCCCTTTCTGATTAAGTGCCTAGGAAAAGTACTAATTTAAACCAAAATTTTCAGATCTAACCAATAGCTGACTTTGGAAGAAGAGTGTGAGAGCACGATCACTTAATTCTGGTACAGAGCAAACTAATCTTTGTATCATCAGCATATAAAAAATAACTGAACTATGGGTATCTGCTTTTAAGGGAGATCTTACACAAACTTCTTATAATTATTTTTGATGCTTATTTTGCATGATTTGGCTGAGTTTTATTACATACACAGAAGGTGGATTTTACCTACACGTCTGAAGAGGTGTGACTAAGTTTCTGAAGCATACATAGTGAGAACTATCTGAAATGACACATGACATCTGAGGTGTTGTGCATGCAGCTGGTATATAACACTCATGATCTGTGGGAAACTTGTGTGCTTCTTGTGAGGAACTGCAAGTCAGGTTAGATACCCTCAGTTATCTCACACTTCACCAGACATGTTTGTTCAAGCAATTGATTTCTGTGCTGAACATATAGAAATATAAATCTCATTCCTATTTGTTTTATGATGTCAGCATGTTATTTCCAGTTTGTGAGAGCTTTTTGTTGTTTAATAATACATTGGAAGAATATTGTCTAAATATCAGCAGTAAGGCAGCAATTAAGAATGAACTGTAAAATAAAATATCAAGAAGCGATACCAGAAACTGAGTCCAGATTTCAGTCAGTATTGCCAAATAACCTGACCAAATGCAGATGTCAATTTGGAGCTGGTGTTTGGACTATATGATCTATATAAAACAGCCTAAAGTATGTGTCAAGTGTCACTGAAATAATGTTTGTGACTTTTGCATCGGATGACAGAAGACTGTGGGAACAGCATAGATTACATAGGGTCCTTTCCAGTGATTTCAAATGTCAATTCATGCTGAAGAGTGAGCAATAGTATCAGGTCTTTTGTGTGCAGAAAATAAAACAAAACAAACAAAAACAAAAAAAAACAAACAAAAAGAAACAAACAAACAAAATAGGAAAGGCAGCCTCTTGAAAAGAATATTTATCTCTCTCAAAACTATTTTTTGAGAAGATGAATTGTTCTTAGGAGGACTCACAGCCAGACCTGGTACCTGGTTATGAGTAATTGTTGCACTTTAACTGGAGTACTTGCGAACTAAGAAAATTTCCTTGAGATGGGTGATGCTGTTACCTCATAAAGAGAATAATTGTAAATCATTTAGAAAACACTTAACTCTTTATACAAAACCAAAACAAGTGCCAGCTAAAAAGGAGGCAAGAAACACGTTCAGTTTGAAAAAGTCTTTCATTCTGAAACTGTTGAGCATTTAATTTTTTTTGCTATATGAGACAAAGGAAAATAATGAAAACTGTATTCTTAAAACGAAAGAGGGCACAAGTGCTTTATGAGGAAAAATATAACAATAAATATGATTTTAATTAGAAAGTAAAGGGAACATGGAAACATTTAAATAGTATAGCATATTCAAGGCCAAAGGATGCTGAAATTTTGAAAGGTTAATTGAGAAAAAATTGTAGGAATCTGAAATAAAGATGAGAACAGAATCAGTAGATCAAATTTAGACTAAGATTGCCAATGAATATGCCTTTAAAGTCAGTTCAAAATTAATTTGAAACTGGCATTAGATACAGCATGAGAGAGCCAGATAGTAATGCTGGAAGTATTGGGTAAAATTTATTAGTCTTATGACTGTGCTGTATTTGTGAAAATTCTCAAAGATATACTTGTTGCCTGTTTTTTTATAGTCATATGAATATTACAAAATTCTGTGAAAAACAGGTAAGCCTCAGAAAACAGAAAAAAAAAAAATCAAAAAAACTTTATCATTATTGAAATAAGGCATTGGTAAGGTACATTTTTCTTTCTTCATTTTTTTTGCAACACAAAATTTTATTTTCAATTTTAAATGCTTTTTAAGAAGAAATATAACAAATTTTAGAGTTTTAAAAACCTGAGGATTAAATAGGTAAAAATTTATTCAAAGAAATTCTGCCAGGTGTTGGATTGCAAAAATTATATTTAAAAATGTTCCTGTTGGTTTGAGATGAAAGAATATTTTTCCTCTTCTGATTTCCTATTAATGGAATGAATAAAATGAGTAATAACCAGATAAATGAAATAAAAGCTTACATTACAGTATGTAACTGTGTGAACAAAATCAATTTAGTGATGGATTAAAAATTTGATTTAGCTCAACTTCCAGGAAAAAAAAAAAAAGTGTATACATCAGGAAGAAAACACTTAGTAAAATTTTGAAGGACTAGTTCACAAGAGTTGAAAGTACTCAATTTGTCTCATTTGAAAATGCTCTTCTGAGCATGCAAGTGTATGGCACTAGTTTTCACAAAGGATATGAGAAAGATGTTCGTTGTGGGTTTTAACAAATTTTTAACCCTATTTTGAAATACATTCTCTAAAAAATTTAACAAACCTTCGCATCTGTAATCAGCTGCTTGAGGAGATAAGAAGGGGATGGTATGCAGGTCTTATTCCTGTGTTACTAAAATAAAGAAGCTGGGGTTTTAAGAGACTAGTTGATAGTTGCTGGTTTATAGTGACTCAGAGACAATTCTGCAGTTTTTGACTCAATATGCATTAAGACAAACAGTGGTTCAACAGGAAAAATACAAAATTGAAAAGACATAAAGCAATTGTCTAGCCTTAAATATATTATATAAGGAAAATGAAGAATGCTTTGTGCTGACTGCACATATGATTTGACTTGATGAAATTGTCTAGTAGCATGTACAAGAGATGAGGTTTATTTATCAGGAGCAGTGACATTAAAATATCTGAATATGTCTACATATTCAAAGAAATATCCCATATTGACACATATCAATGAATGATGGACTTCAACTTGCATGTCTTTTCCCTGCAAACAAAGATACTGAAGTCAGTAAGAATATTCCCATTAACTTTTCAGGCTTTGATACAGCTTAAGCATTTATAATGTGATTTTGCTTATTTGAAGGGCTTGCAAGAACTGTCCTCAGAAGAAAAACACTGAAAAATAATTAATAAAAAATAAGCAATAATTAGGCACAGGATCCCACCGAAAAGTCTTTCAATCTGTATAGATCTCATGGCTTCACAGTGAATATGAAAAATAGTCCATGTTATGTACCCTTGAATAGGTACCATATAGTAAATCCAAAGGATCTAGACGGTCTTTTAAATTAGTTCAAGTGTCACAAGAGGTACATATCCATGCTTTTGAATCTGGCAGAAGATTACTTATAAACCTTGTAAAAGAGACTTTTCCATACATTTTGGTCTCCTTTGAATGCTTTTGAATTTGAAGGAGTATTTCTGCTTTGCAGAAATATTTGTTTATAAAATGTATAAGGCATCCAAAAGAAAAGAATTAAACTCTTGTACACAGTTCCAAGGCATGTGTCCTAACTATTAAAATAAGAATCATGCCCTAACTTCTGTGAGAATCATTTTTCCCGAGAGACCAATAGAGCTTCAATAGAAGTGTAGTAAGTGCTCACAATGCTTCACATATCCGTGTCCATAACTCCTGCATTGTTTTGTGGGTAGGACACTCTCCTGTGCTGTTGGAAATATTTGTTTAAAATCCTGCAGGCCAAGAGCCCCTACTTCTCACTTAATGAGAACTTTATAACTTATAGTCTAAACTCATTTTACTTCTCTCTCCTCTCTTCCTCTCTTAGTTTCCACTCACCCATCTCTTTTTCTCACTGACCTGTTCAGGATGGGGAGTGAGAGAGCATCCTGGATGATGGATGGGCTTCTGACAGCCAGCAAAGAACAAACCACCACAGTTTACAAACTTATCTTCATCAAAAATTATGTTCAAAATATTATTTTTCCAATATTTGTAGCTGAGTAACCATAGAAATAGTTTATTTAATGCAAATATCAAAACAAAACTAACCCTCAAAATCTTCTAGATATTTATAGAATCGTTTGGGTTGGAAAGAACCTTGATGATCATCTAGTTCCAATCCTGCTTCCAAGGGCAGGGACACCTTCCACTTACAGGAGTTACTCAAAAGTCCTATCCAGCATGGCCTTGAACTCTTGCAGGACTGAGGTGTCCACAATTTTTTGGGCAGCTTGTTCCAGTGGCTCACAGTAAAGAATTTCTTCCTCGCAACTAATCTAAATATATTCTCCTTCAGTTTTAAGCCATTCCCCTTGTCCTATCACTACATGCCCTTGAAAAAGTCCCTTTCCAGCCTGTTCTTAGCGGCTATAAGGTCTCCCTGGATCCTTCTCTTCTTCAGGCTGAACAGCCCCTCAGAAGTCTCTCAGATTGTCAAAGATTGCAAAGGGCTAAATAAGAAAAAATAATTTTGGAGATAGCTTGCTAACTGTTAATATATCATTGAGCTAATCCAGGAAGTAATGAAGTTATTTTCTGGCAATCTACTTTTACCCCACTGGTGTAACTTTTGAAGCATGAGATTAAAATTCTCTGAAACAGTTGGAGCAGGAGAATAGACAGGATGGATTTAATCTTACTGAACTGTAGCCCTCTGAATGTTAGCTACTAGTGAGAGACATTTGGCTACTTTAATTCTAAACAGAAGAAGAAAGACAGACCTTTCCAGAAGGTGGCTCAGTTCAGCCTAAAATAGGCCTGTAACAGGATAAAAGACCTGATGGGGGTCCTGTCTGATTTAGCCTGACTTTTACCTAGGAAACTATCCACTCTTTTATACTAACTCAAAGTATTTTTTAAGTCCATATTTATCTTTATATCCAAGTTCTCTGTGTTATATTTCTTATGGACTTCTGTCATTCTTGTTGACATCAATATTTTTCCATTTTTTATACATTCTTTTATTAAGTTTAGATTTTTTATCACTGTTTAGTTTTTGTTTCTTTCAACAGTATTTAAGGTTTGAGGGTTGGGTTTTTGCTTGTTTTGTTTTGTTTTGTTTTTTTTGATAGTTCAGTTAAGTTAATCTGATATTTATTTCGAGTTCAAGTATAGATTCAAAAAAACCTAAATTTAGTATTTACAGTGTATCAGTCTACATGTGATTTACATGTCTAAGCTTCATTTTACTTAGGAAAGATATGACAAGTAATGTACTGGAAATAAATACCTTTCTGAAGCTAAAAGTTGACTGTGACAGCCTAGCTCTTCTATTTCGGATGGTATTATAGATGTATGTTTATGCAAATAAATTGGATTTCCGTCTGATAAGTAGATACCTACTCTGTAAACTAAATTTAGATGCTGAAATGTGATGCTTTATAAAGTAAAAGGATTTTATACCCAGATGTCAGACTGTCCATTCCTCTCCAAAGTATTTCAGAAGAAAATACAACAGCTAGTGGATACTGCTGCATTTATAGGGTAGCCTTACTCACAATTCCTTGTAATAATAGAATTCCCAGCCTGTATCTGTTTACACTCATAAAGTAAATAAAACACTCGGGCCAAAATCCAGCCACATAAAAATTTTAATATTAAGGTGACAAGAAACAATTCACAAATTGATCTTCAAACAACATATCATTTCTCCTTTTCCAAGACAGCAGGCTTTGTGAGAATTAAAAGGCAATGAATGTTGCAAATTTTGAGCTGTAGACATAATCCCATGTCATGTTTTCCTCTGGCAAAAATGGCCAAGTTGGAAAACAATTGACAAAGTGTTAAAGAGATGGTCACAATAATATTGGAGAAATGAAGGAAAGAGAAAAATGAGAAGAGAACAACCTAATTTCAATTTTCCGTTTCTGATTTTGACTATTTAAGAGCATGTGGTCTTAATGGGTCTTACCCTACATATGACACAAAGATGTAGAGGAAGGGGATGTAAGTTTTTGGCATTACAATAAAAAAAAAACCCCACATAAATTCGAGAAATTGTATTAAAGAAAAAACATGCAATTCAGTAAGTAAAAATGCAAAGTGCTCTTAGACAAAAAATTACTGCACAAATACAAGGTAAGTGAAAGTATTACTAGGTATTACTTCAGTAGAGAAAAAATGTGGAAGTTCCATGAATGAAAAGCTAAATGAGGCAACCCAGTATTCCATGAATACATGATACACAGCTCTGCTTAGGAATAAAACAGCTACTCATCCATGTTGACTGTCTGTATATGTTTCTTATAAAGCTTTGTGGGTAAATCTACAGATCCCTAAGGGTTTTCAGCATTACTTGTAGCATGTACTAGGAGAGGGAGAATCCTATGACTCTGTCTCCTCTGCTCTTGTGGAAGTCAGTAGCATCTAGAAGAAAAGAGAAGTTGATTCCCCACCACAGACACTCCAGAGTTTTTCACAGAAAGCTGAGATATGCTCTGCCACAGGCCAGACAGTTTGTGCAAACAGCTTGGTGGTATATTTGGGTAGCACTGTGTATTAGAAGTAAGCAAAGATTCAGACTGCTCTCAGATAAAGTCTCTTAGCTATGATGAAAATTCAGCCAGTTAGATCAATTTTATGCTCCAGAAAGGAGACTGGTTTTGTAGTTAACTTTGTGACTATGACAGCATTTTTACTTATGTGGCTACTGTTTCAAGAGCAACTTATTTCACAAATTCTCAGTAATCAGTCTTGTTGCATTTCTATAAATATAAAATAAATATAAATTAAATAAAGCAAATAAATAAATACAAAATACTGATACTGCAGAAGTAATTATAACTCTAAACTTATTAACTTCCTGATTTATAGTTCCCTAGGACTTCATAAATTCTGAAAATTCAGTCTATTCAAACTTTTCTCACATTTAATTTTAGTATAGCTGAGCAGCTGTCATCTTACATGGTTATTTTACAACCAGCATTTGCTGTCTACACCTATGTATGTTTAGCTGGTAAATATCTGTTATGTTTCAACTTCAGTTTTCTGCCTTTTTGTATACGAGGACATTTTCATTATCAAAGAAATACAAAACAACAGAGTCTTGTTATGTACATCAGACGTGTGTAATTTTCCATAACCATAAATAAGAGCTTGAATAACCTTGATCTTCTATTCTGTCATATTGTTTTTAAGCTGATGTAACACCATTGACATCAATGGACTTACCCCAGTATGAAATTGGTGTAATGGAGTGGAAAATCATTGCCGAAATCTCTAAGGGGATATTCAAAGTTCCCTTTACTGTAAGCTGTGTATTAGACTGGAAGATCCATAGTTTTTATTTTCATGTTTTGATGTGTATCTCAAATTATAAAGAACTATAAAACAGTCCAAATGGGACTTTTATTCATAACCTTTTTTAATTAAGCATGAAATATTTCATTTTTAAATTGTCATTTTTACTGTGTGTTTAACTATCTACTCAATGTCACAATTAATTTTAACTTTGGAGAAAAAGATGATGTGTAGCAATTTAATTTGATACTATACACTACCAAAGTCAACATAATTTGTTGAAATGTAAATGAAATTACTAGTTTTTTCTTTTCAAACTAAATGATACATGAAAAAAAGAGCTCCATTTTGGACTACCTTTTACAAAGCTACTTAGCAGACAAGATCAAGGTTTTGTAAGCCTGAGTGTTAATCTAAGTATTAGTCACAGTTACCTTCTAAATTAATAACTGTATACAGATTTTTGTATTCTTCAAGTCATTTTCCTGAGAGAAACCAGATTAAACTGTCTTGATTTTCTTTCCCTAATTACAAGATCAACATGTGAATATCAAGTGGAAAATGAGGATATTATGTGTCTATTTGGTTTCACACTTGATTTCCTATGTATTTCTGTTAGAAGAGGATGGAAATATGAACCACAAACTACTTTGTTGATCTTTTTTTTTTAAGCAGAGTGACACACATGGCTTTATTTTTCTTTCACATCTGCAAAAAAAGTGAATCTAGATTTCAAAGCAAAAATGATAATTGAGCACAACTATATTAGTGGAAAGTGTAGATAACAATGTGTTTTTTGACCACCTTGTGAAAGTTTATTACAGTTAGGAAGAGCTCTGTCAAATCACTGTATATAATTTATTTTATTCTTCATGACTTTGTATTGTAAAGAGGCCAGATCCTGTTTTTTGGCTATCAGTGAATAAAACATTTCCTGAATACTTTAACTTCCTTAAGAAGGCAAATTTTTATTACCTTTTTTTTTTTTTTCTGTGAGCATTCTTTCTCACACAGAATGTACCTTTTATAGTCTTGAGCATTTTAATTAACAAATTTTTCACTTTGTTTCCCATGCACTGGATTTTTCAGCTATTGCTGAGAAAATTCTCTCTTGAACAAAAGAAGTATGTAGCCAAAAGAAAGGAAACTGTGCCAAAACAAAAATCCTGTGTGATTTTCTTTCATATATCATACAGAAACACGAAACTGAAAGTGTTCCACAGACAACATTAGTGGGTTTGTTGATATTTTTTTTCACTTGGCATGGGGTACTTTGCATGTCCTAAATATGTAGGTTTAGTTCCCAGTCTCCTGTGCTTTGTCATGCCATTTTCCACTGGATGTGCTATCACATCAGAATTATCTATTCATTTTCAGTCGCACTTTTATGTTTGCTTCATGGAGAGGGCTGAGTATGCAATGGGCAAGGTAGCAGAAAGTAGTGTTAACAAGGTCCTAATTTGCCTTCTCAGCATCATAAGTGACTCTGAGGAAAGGTTCCTGCTACAGCTCTGCAGAGAATTATGGCAAATTATTTACTCTTTGCCAGCCATTTACACTGATGTATCTCTGTTGATTTTGGTTTCAGATAGCTTATGGCAGATATTCAAATTGGATATTTTCTATTCTTCCAGCTTGCTTCCAGAGCAACCCAAAGTCAGATTTCAATAGAGATTGTGGACCTGTGTATAAACTTCACTGATCTGGGATCATCCTGTTCCTAATACTCTGTGCATCTGAAAACCTCAGTAATTCCAGCTGGCATTCTCGTTGCCTAGAGATTTCGGCCTGGGTCCTAATTAACCATTTCAATTTAGGTTTTGTCTCTGATTTTGATTAAGAATATCTGGAAGAGAAAAGCTTGTTTTCTCCAGATACACTTTTTATTTTATCTTCACATTCTCTGAATTTAATTCACTTCCTCGTTAATCTTTATTTAATGACCATTTTCTTTCGTCAATAGCCATAAAATAACTTTATTAAATTAAAATTATATTTTTACTTGTCTCTCAGTTCTTAATTTTCATCACTTTTGAGTGTAAATATCAGTCATAAAAATGAATCTATTCATAACTCCTTAAATAGAGTTATCTTTGAATTTTCAGCTATGTGCTTATAAAATGATAAGTTGTCAACTACTGTTGTCAACTACTTCTTGAAAATATAGGTAGGATGAAGATTTTGAAGTGGTTCTTGAATATGTGTGTCCTGCTGTCATAACATTAGTATTTATTTACTGTCCTAGCAAGATTCTTTATTTATCTGTTGGTTTAAATTTATTTTGATCAATACAACAAAAACCATCCTGAAAAATGGTCTGTTGCTTGGTTTAAGACAGACTAATGTTGTTCTGAATGGTTCCAGCAGAAACAAGCAGTAAAATAATGCCTTATTTCTCAATGAATTGTAGTCTGCATGTGCTAGCCCAGGCCTGCATACCTTTGAGACTTAAATACACAACCCCTTCTCATTTGGGCTGTGCAGAAGTGACAATTGTTACCATCCAGTTTCTCCTCACTACCCACTAGCTGGCAGTCATCCTGCAGCTTTTCAGCAACTAACGTTGTTCATGTCAGTGATCCCTAGCACAGTGTGGGCAAAATCGTTTGCACTAATACAGATTTCTGAATTAAACTCCTCAATCCAGCCTGCAAAAGAACAGAGAATGCTCTCACACAGTGGTGGTAGCAAAAGTGTGTGGAGCTACCTCCAGCCAGGGACTGCTGATGTGCAATGACTGGGGATGCAATGACTGTTCCACAATTGTACCCAGATTCACACTGGTCAAAGCTTGCTTTGATATCAATAATCTTTCTAAATTAGTCTAATCTTAATCAGAAAAACTCTAGAATTCCCCATCAGCTGTATTGACCTGTACAAGGACTAATTGATTTCAGCTGGACAATTTATAAGCACAGACATCGACTTACACAGTTAGGCAAGAGCTGGCACAACTGAGCTTTAACAGATGTCTGAGTTTAAAGATGATGGGCTTAGTTTTTACCTTGTCTTGGAATAACACCAAAATAAGAACTTAGACTGGAAATAAATCCAACCTCAGAGAAAATATAGCAAATTGTTCTTATTTTTATTTTGCTATTATTCCTGTCCTTGGGTTTCTTTTCATAGAATGTTTGAGACTCTATTTTAGAGATTATGAATTTCAAGGTGTAAATAAAAGAAATATTAAAAATTTAAAAAAGAAATATTGCTAACTTTTGAAGCTGTCATTAACTGATTATAAATGAGTAATTTTCTAAAGGAGTTGATTCAAACGTATTTTTAGAGGATTATGTGATATTAAAAATATATCATAAGGAGAAAAACCTAATAACTGACAGAGGTCACAATTACATAAAAAAGAATTGAAAAATGGAAGAATATAAGAGTGAAAGAGCCACATGCAGTCATGGAGAAGACAGATACATGAGTGCAAAGTTGTCACAGTTCAGCTTAGGATCAAGCTGGCTACAGGACTCTTCATAAATATCTGACATGTTGAGGTTAAAGAAAGTATCTGAGCATTACAATGGCTTGAAAATAGAACCATGTTCAAGTAAACAGATTTGCTAAATACTTAAAATTTCTGTCTTTTTTCTGTTAATTGACAATTATTAACAGTTTGCTTTTTTTGTTGTTTTCTAATTTACTCTAGAGAGGATAGAGCTTTAAAAGGATTTAATTCTTGATTTAGTTTTATTAGTGGAATTTGGAAAGGATGGCTGCTTATAAGGAGGAGTTTGATTCTGTATTGTGACTTAATATCATTATACATCATTGAATATTTAAAGATCAAAATTATCCTGTCAGATTTCAAGATACCAAGTTTTGCTTACAGAAATTCTTAACCTAGAAATCTAAAAATGCTTTTGTAGTATGATGGTAATATGAAAATACAGTAAAAAAAATGAATAAAACAATTGAAAATATTTCTTCTGCAAATTTAAGATAGTGTCATGTCAGCACAAGATACCAGCTAATGTACATTACAGCTCTGAAATTCTAAGTTCTCACAATGGGAACAAACGCATCAGTTTACATATCTAAAGGGATTTTCTCATTGTTTCTTCTGATCTGAGAACTTGAAAAAATATTGTTTAAGGTTATAAATGTCTTTATTAAAATTACAATTTCAGTCTAATTTATTTTAACAAGAATTGTAATGTATTCTGCCCTTTGATCTCTTAGCTTGAAATGCTGCCTGTTATTCCATTATTCCACCATCCATTTGCAGATAACAATACATCAGAACCTTTTTCTTGCTGCAGAAACAATGCCCTTTATTTGAGAAAGGACATTGTTTTGACAGATAAAGTAGGCATTTGATAAATTGGAACAGGTTCTGAATTATTTTGAGGGGAATATGTGCTACATCTGTCTGCTGATTTTCCACTGAAGCAGTGCTTAACTTTCTTGTCTGTTTGTGATTTATTGAGCTGCAGAAAAGGTTAGGAAAATTTCATGGCTCTTCTCTTATAATTTGTAAGTGAATCAAAAAGCATTTGTTACTCTTTATAATGCTCAAAAGAAAGAATTACCCCGAAACATTTATACACAACAAAGATTGTAGTGACAGCAACAACAAAGGTAAACAAAATAATTATCTTCTAAATTATTAATAATACAAATACAACACTGAAAACAAATCCAGTTGTTGAAATGGATGGAATGTTAATAAAGATTTGGGTGTCTATTCTATCACATTTTTAGAGGAGATAATTAACTTCTCACAAGCTAATGCAAAATGCTGGCCACAGGGAAGTCAAGACGTCTGTATTACTCAGCATTTAGATCTGAATTAAATTGCTGGAACAAAGACTATTTTTTGTTGTTTGAGACATCCTATGGGATCCTATCTGACCTGTAAAGGAAAGTCTGCTTCATAGGGTTGGTTGTCTTTAATAACACACAGCTTTAATAACCTACACCAGCCATGCCTATATTTAGATGACTAAACAGAGAGGAAATCCGTCTTCAAAGAGTTGATCCTAAAATTCAGTTGTTTCAATGTAGCTGTTTGCCTATGAGCCAAGTTTTAAGCTCTCATTGTATTTTATGGAGAGTTTATTCATATGTCCAGAGTAATCTCATGACCACTGTAAGCCTATGAGTTCCAACAGTTCCAACAATCATCTGAACTCTGCTGTCTAGTGTTATTTGAAACTTTTTAGGATTTCAGATGTATCTGTATTAAAAAAAGGGAAGAGGGAAAAAAAAAAAAAAAACCAGGAGGGAAATTCACCCTGTTCTGAACCAACAGTCAGCAGTCCCAGGCCAGGTGGAATCATGTAGGTAGGATATTTCAGACAGTGCTGTACACTTGCCCTGTCAGCCCTGTGCACATGCTTTTGATAACTGCATGGTTTGAAGATGGCATGAGATGCCTTTACAGTGTGTGCAGCTGAATGAAACACCATTAATTGCTCTGAAAAGAAATCAAAGTGAGTGCCAGTTGACCAAGCATATGTTCAGTAACATTTCACATACCTTTTATCCTGTCTGACATCCAGCGTCTGCTTCAGAAGAACACGCATCTCCCATAGGTCCTTTTTCATCTCTACACTTCTTACATAAATTTCTTGCTTTCTTAGTCACTAGATGCCTAACTGTGCAGCCAAATTCATTTCCTGTGGAGGAGAAAGTGGCTCTCCTCAGGGACAACTTATCTCACATAGTTAAGTATGTTTTTTAGTTTGGTATTGGTATATCTTTGGAGTACAGAAGCCTACCTGCTAATTATCTACCTTACTGATGACTGAAGATGGAGGGAACAAGTAATTTTACAATTTAATTTGTGAGAAAGTAAAGTTGATGCTTTGTATTTCTCTATTATTTTTAGTTCAGTCTTCTTATATTAGATGATACACAACTACGTCACAATGGATATTAGAACTTTACTAAAACAGTAGATGAGATGTCTCTGACAAGAATCCTTTTCATTCACTGAAAGACAGCTTCTATATATGGCCTTTCTTTTGACATTTAGCACTCAAAAGTTGAACTTGCTTGGTTGGTTTCTTCTTCTATGTCTTTCTGCTGTTAATGAAATTCTCATGCTGTATAAATTTAAGAATTCTTCATTCATATCTTATACAGGGAAAACATATGTGGAATTTTGTTTATTGGTGGATGTAAATTCAGTAGTTATTATCCTTCTGGGATTTAGTTTTGCTATCAGTTTGTTTTCCTTTTTAAGAATGATTGCAAACAACTGGCAAAGTGACTTGATGCACCCCATAGGTTTAAGATATATCGTTACATTTTAAGTGTTTATCCCTTTTTCATTCATTACCAATTATTTATTTATTGTTTGACACTAAAAAGAAGTGTATTCCATAGCTCCCAATCATGATAGCTACTACAGAACAGATAAGATACATTACATACATTACAAACTCTAATCCATGGAATTGGAAAAATATTTCTAAAGTTTCATGACATCCAGCTGTCCCCAGGCAACCAAAATTGCATCATCAATAATAAAATGTGCAGTGCCATTAAATCTCTTGTAATTCAAAAAAAATTTTGTACAGTTCTGTAATTCAAAATTGTCAATTTTTTTTGGGTTTTTTTTTTCTGTTTCTGAGTGTGGCTACCGAATGACAATTGCTTTACAACATATTGGCCAGTACTTGTTGTATGAGAATGAGTTGTTTTGACATTGACAAAAAAGGAAATTAGGAATGGATGAGGCAGGGAAACATATAAATATTGTTACCGATGACAGAAATGTATAAAGATTCTTCCTTTTTGAGTTATAGGAGAGGAATACAATTTGATATTAATCAAGGTAAAAGAAGTAATAGAAATGAACAGCAGCAAAGGACTTTGTTTATGGAACAGTTTTGGTAGCAGGAGGGATGCAAGTGTGGCTCCTGTGAGATCAGCAGCTGTACCAGCCTCAGAGCCCGCTTCAGTTGGCTCTGAGATGATCCCACTGCTGCACAAACCTGAGCTGTTCAGCAATGCTGCTGGTTCCTCTATGGTATCAAATTTATGAAAAATACACAGCAGCTGTGAGGGAGAGGAGTAAAAAAATGTGACAAGAACAGCCCTGGAGGCACCAAGGTGAAGGAAGAAGGAGAGGAGAATGTGCTCCAGGCACTGGATCAGGTTCCCCTGCAGTTCATGGAAGACCATACCAGACCAAGTATCCCCACTGCAGACTATAGAGAGAGCCACTCCTGTTCTCTGGCAAGCCAGGAAATCTGAAAGCCAGGCAATTTTACCCACTACAGACCCCCAAATCAAAAGGAAAGTTCTGTCCTGAATAATCATTCAAAGAGGTTGTCAATGTTTTTCTGCGTGAGTGGGTACAATTATCAAGAGAAGCATTTTCCGTGCATTCTGAAACACAGAAAGATAAATTAGACAAAAAAAGAATCCAACAAACTGTATTGAATTCCAAGAATATATTCAAATCAAGTACTTACAATATGTACAGAAATGTGTTTTGTATGAATTTATTTAAAGTATATTCTGGGTGGTAGACTTACAGTTGTTATATAGGTACAACAATAACAATTCCGACTTGTCAAAACTATTTGTAACATTTGTGTCCTTCACTCTCTGTGACCAGGCACTGAGCAAGAGTGGTAGGAAAAAAATCCCTAACAACTAAAAAACTACCCCAAGACATTTAGAACAACAAAATATCACATTAAAAAAAAAAAACCCTACTTTACTTCCATTCTTCAGATATTCCAGTTCACAGTCTCTTACACCAATATAGAGAATTAAGCATAATAGCAAAATTCAGTTTGAAAATATGCAGGCTGCTCCACTAGAGCTGTGGATGGCTATGGCACAGGCACCTTCTGCTGTTTGCAAGCTGTACTGGTGCTTGCTCAGACTGCCTGCCCACATTGCTCTGCATTGCCCTGCTCAATGTGCACTGAAATACCGAAGGTCAAATCTTGTTTTTACTTTCAGTGACCTCTGTGTTTGATCTACAGCCAAGTGGTATTGAGGTGAGTTATTTATTGTTTAAAATCCTTATGCCTCCTTGTGTTTTAACAAACATCCTGGGAGGCTGCTGAATAATAAAGGACTTGTGTTCAAAGGTAGGGGGATATTCACAAGGAAACAAGCAACTACAGAGGTGGAAATGTGGTGTTATGGCTAGGGCTAGAATGGCATTTTCATTCAAAGCAGCATTTTTCAAATGCTTTTCATCTCACTACCTGTCAAGAGGATATTTCTCATGCTTTTTCTTTCCCTTCAATATGGCATTTTGGAAAGATTGGTAAAATTCCATTGCACTATGAATTTATTGAAAATGTATTGTCACTATCTAGGGAATTATTCAGTCCTCACACATTCTCATATAATTCAGTATGTTTTATTTAGAATACTGTAATGACTAAACCAGTCAGCTTTTAATGAGGTTAATATTAAGAGAAATTCACACAATAACCCAGAATGCTTTTTAATGGTTCAGAATAATTTCCCATGCTTACTTTTATTTTTGAAAAGACATATTTTTACTTAACAAAAAAGATATTTCTCCTGCTTAAGGATCTCTTATCTGCTTCCATATCACAGTGCAGTTTAAATAGGAGAATGAATGTCTGACATAGCATCAAATAGCGATGAAAATTTGAAAATGGACAACATTTTAAGGATTCATCAAATATTAAAACTTTTTAAACTCAAGTCACAGTAGTGGGATGTGCCCTTTCATTTTCAACTTCTCTCTTGACATAGTGTTAATACGTTCTCAGTTTTGACATGTTTTGTTGGATTGGCTTTTTGGGGGTTATTTTAGTTGGTTGGTTGGGTTTTTTGGTTGGTTTTTTTTTGGTTTGTTGTTGTTGGTGTTGTTTTGTTAATTGTTTGGGGGGGTGTTGTTGTTTGGTTTTGGTTTTTTTGTTTTTTTTATTTCTCAGTTTGCTTTCTAGCCCAAAGAAAGGTTAGACACATGAACAGTGCAGACCTGTGAGGAACAGAAGCCATCCATCCTTAGCAGCTGCAAGTAGATTTTCTCCTAAAGAGACTTCATGTCAGAAAGAAAAAAATTGTGGCATGTTGAGATTGGACATTTGAATCTGTCTCCACCAGATTTCGTGTCAGAAAGAAAAAATGCAGCATGTTGAGATTTGACATTTGAATCTGTCTCCAGCCCCTAGCTGCCTATTCCACTTGTGGAAGATGCCACCACAAGAACAGGAAGAGCTAAATTGATCCTCAGCGTTTTCTTGAACTTACAGCCAGTCACATTAAGGTAAGCTAATGTTGAATTCAAGTTTCTTTAACAGGTTAGCCTTGATTAAGAAATAGATTTTCATTCATCTGCCCTTGCCATAGGGACAGCAGCCTCTGATAACAGGCTAGGGCAGATGTTTGAGATGAAAAATGCATTAGTTTAATCCGCAGCCAAATATGTGTCAACACTGTTAATGTAAATTGGCACAACTCCATTCAGGTCACCAGCAGAGGGTCTAAGTATGCAGATTTTTAAAAAATAAAAAATCCCACAACCAATCAAAAAACTCAAAAAGCCCAAAGCCAAATACCAGGAAAAGACAAAAAAAGAAACCAAACCAAACAATCTAGGGCCATTTTGTGCCACCCATAAGCCTAAAGATCTTTAAAAACACATCACTCCACTATAGTCAGTGATGCTGAAAGAAAAAAAGTTTGTGACCTATCTGATTTATTAAATCTTTTTTTTTTGTTATTATTTTCACCACTGTGTAATCTGTCATCTGATAAAAATCTATTGTCTATTTGTCTATTACAGGAAAAAATATTTTTCTTGCAAACTTTTACCATCAGACACTGTGGAAAACTCATGAGACATTAACAGCTCAAAAGAAAATAATTTAAAATCATTTCACTGAACTGATAGTGAAACTATGATTGTGATTATAAATTGCTGATAATTGTTAGGTTTTCAGCACTTATCTTATAGTTATTTTAAACCAGATAATCATTTAGTAAAGAAAGATTTGGATTCCTTCATATATCTCTGCAATATTATCTTTGCCTGTTTTTCCCTAGATTTTATCTCTGTTCAAAACAACTTTCATATGCACACAAAAACAGAAGGTCATGCTGCAATGCAACAGAAAGCTCAAGGCTAACCAAAGGGATACTGAGAATACTCTTACCAAACTTTATTGCTTAATGTTAAATACAATTTCAGGGAAAATGTAATGAGAGTAAAGGGAAGGGAACACAATGGTAGTATAAGGATGCAAAGTGAATAGTCCCAGTCTTTCAAAGAAAAATATTCTGTTAGTCAATTGGTGGAGAAGTATTTCCATTAAATAAATGTATACATATATTTATACACAAACACACACACGAAAATTGGGACTTTATAATGATGTCAGAAGATTGATAAAGCAGGACAGTTTGGAAACTTTAAACTTCACTGAATTAATTAATCAGCAACACCTTTGTTACTGGTTACTTTTTGTATCTTATTACGAACAACAAAATTATGAAGAGGAAACCTTTATTCTTTTAAAGTTCTTAAATTATATCTCAGTGTGCAGTACTGTAAAGTTGATAATGTTGACATTTATTTAGCACTAATGTCTGTGCTACTTGATGTTACACTGAGCTGAACTTGATTACCCTTCAGAGCTTTTTAAGTCAAGTTGCAGCTCAAGTTATTGTATATTACTTCTTCTTCAGTTGTTTTCACTAGTGTATAGTGTTTTAGTCAAATGCTCCTGCTCCCCTCAAAAACAAGAAGGTCTTCTCTTCTCCTATTGATGATTATATTGGGTTTTGGTTTGTTGGGCAAGGTATTCTGCCTGTTTTTAGTTCTTCAGTATTATCTTGCCCTTTGTGAGCCAGAATTTTTTTTTGCTTAGATCCTTACAGCATCAAGATCAAATGGATTATATTCTGCTGTAAAATGCTTATATTTTGTTTAAGGTCTAATAGTTATACAATATTCTATGGTTATACATTTTATTAGTTGCACTGTTTGATTTTTTAATGCTCTTTGGCTTCAAGGTAAATATATTTATATATATATGTATTTAATTTATAATTGTCTCAGGGTTCTGTTAAGTTGTGTAAAGGACAATAAATGGCTTCATAACATTTTATTTTAGTCTTCAGCAATGGGACATGAAAACACGGTCTCTTGATGTGATTGCTCACTTGCTTGTTCTTGCAAGTGGAATCGCTCTGCACAGGAAAAACTCAATATGCATTCTGCAAACAAATTAATAAAAATGGATTCTAAATCTTTGTCTTTCTTCCTGCTCAGAAACAATCCAAACATTTTGAACTATGGATACATGCTTTTCCACTACTCAAGAGGTTGCAGTCAATGTACTTCAGAAATGTTTCCCAAGTCCATTGGTCTTAACACCTGCCAATAATTCAGGGATATTTTTATCTCTTTTAAGCATTTGCCAATCCTTCTTAAAAATCTTGGGATTTGTTATTGAGGTTTTCTGTTATAAGTTCTCATCAAGTTGTCATATGTACAGGCATGTGGTTGGGATTTTAAGAGAATTCTAGAAGAATTTTTCCTGTAGAAGAGGACCTTGAAACCCTGCAAAACTTCTCTGTCCATGCACCACACTGGGTTTAGGACCTTCATGTGTAAGCTTCAGCAGACAAAGATATTTTCTCAGCGAAGGAGGAAAAACAAAAGAGGCAGGTGCCTTCTCAATGTTCAGGAAGCGATGGATTTCCTGAGAATTGTAAAAAGAATATGATGGCAGGATACTCAGCAGTGGACAAAAGGTACATATGAATCAGTATGAACTTTGATTAAGAAAGCTTAAGTAAAGTAATTCTGTGGAAAATGGATTCATAAACACGTATTCCTGCCTGTAACTAGACATGGCAATTTATTATTGGAGCACCAAATATACCTTCTTCATACAACATCTGATGTTTTAGGTCCTCTTACAAAGCAGCTTACCTGTTTCCTAGTCAGATTTCTGGCCTCTGCTTACTTCTATCCTGCTACAAAAAAAGACCAAACCTGCTACATCTTTGAAAACTATGAGCAATAAACTGAATGAATTGGGAGTTCCTTGTAATCCAGCTATTAAGCTGATGGTACTGTTCAACCAGAAACATTCATGTAATGTATATCAAATAGTGTCACATAGATAAATATACCATGTAGCCATAACTTAAATGTATAAAGATAAAAGGTAAAGGTTAAAGGTATCCTGGCAATCAAGTCTAGGGATGTTGATACCACTTTCCAGAACTATTACTTTATTTAATTTCAGGGAGGAGAAAGCTTAAGAGCTGAAAGCAATTCTTGGAGTGGTAAAGGCAGCTCTGGGTAAGCGTTAGGAAAAAAAGGGAAAGGATCATTACCCTTAAACTATAAATACTATCTCCTCCTTCACTGTATGCCTTTATTCTAATTTTATTCCTGATTGTTTTTTTAGCACTTCCTGTAAAACTGACTCTCATACTTGACCATAAAATAGAAATCAAATTCTCTGTCAGAGCAGGAAGTACAATTGAGTTCTCACTTCCTGGATGACAGTTGTAATAATTACAGGCAATGATGCTTATTTCTTCAAATTTTAGATATTCTGGAATTAAATTGCTCTCATAATTTAACTCACTGTCACAATGTTATTGTAATCACAGTGGCAAAGGTAATATGCTGTTTCTAGAGGGAGTTAATGTTTTACCTAAGCAGTACAGATGGAAGAAATAAAAAATATTTTACAACCCTTCCTTATTCTTTCACAGAAGTAGCAAACTTCAAAGCTAAATACAAGCTGAGAACAACTTTTCTGAGTTTCATTACATTTACATTGGCTACATCAAATGCAAGGAAAGGAACCTCTTTCCTGTGCAATAGAGGTGATAGTAGTAGGGAGCAAGGTAACCAATAAGATAAGGTTCCAATTTTACTTTTAGACTATAAAGAAGTTATTTAGTCACTAAGATATTGACAATTTTCATCCAATGCCACAGATTTTTATAGCTGTAGTGGTAGATTTTTTTTGGTCAGTTAAATAAAAATGTGAGACAGTGTCTTTCTGGCTGTGATGCGAAATTTCTGCACTTGAAACAAACCACACTTTAAATACATCAACAAAAATATAGCAGACACTCTACCAAAAAAAAAACCAAACCAACAAAAAAAAATCAAAACAAACTAAACCAAACTAACCAACCAACCAAACAAATAAAAACTAAAAAACAAACAAAAAAAACAAACCAAAACAAAAAAAACCACAACAACAACAAAAAAGAAACTAAAAAAAAGTGAGAAAGTAGAGAGGGGATAGAAATGAGATAAGATGAGATGAGACAAGATGAAAAAATTTAAAAGTGGTGATACAATGACTATTATCATGCTTTAGATTGTCTTAATATTATTGATTTTCAGTTATCTCTAGTTAATTTAATATACTAACTTTCATTCCCAAGATTATATATCACTTTTTAAAGTTTTGCATATGTTTCTAACCTTTTCTAGGTCACTTTGCTTTGTATCTTTTCTCAATGGTGTTTGCAATACATTTCAATTTGGTATCATCTGCAAATTTAATTAATGTGCTGTTTACCTCATCTTCCAGATAAATTACAGATACATATTCTCAGTTCAACAGTCAAACACCATCTGCAGCTTCTCTCTATCTCTCAGGCACACCCTGCACTTGCCCTCCTACACATGTACATATTCCAGTCCATCTGGATATCTGTATACAAAACTCATGAATTGGGATAATCCTATCAGTTCCATTCTGTTCATGCAAAGATTATACCACTGCAGGTGTGCATTATTGGAGTTTTTCAAGAGATCTTCTAATTAGAGATTCTTGTCCATGATACCTAGACAATGGCTGAGACAACAGTGTGTGAACATTTAGGGGAATATTTTCCAAAGCAGTTTTTAAAGATTATATATGAACTGGAATTTAAAGAATACCAGGGTTTTTTTCAGTCAGGTCTTAGTTTTTAATGTTCAAAACATCAAATATTATTGGAGGGTTCTCTTACTGTGGACACTGGAAAACTGAACAGCTGAAGTGGAACCATGGAGGTCAGGTCAAGGCAGTTCTGAATATACAGCCAATATACAACATTTAGTTCAGTAATATTACTGGGATATATATCCTGACAGATCCACTCTGTCTTTATAATATTTGGGCAAAATTGGCAATGTCAAGGCATTATTCATTTCTCTACTTGTAAATGGCTACAAGTAATCACAGTGGGATTCCTTGGGATGAATTTCCCTCAAAAATGTTACAGTCATTTATTTAGATACAGATATTACATATAGTCCACTCTACACTCCAGGCTTTTGAGAAGACCATATAAAATGTTGTATATAAGAGGATTATTTGCATATACATTATAACTTCCTTCCTACTACATTATAACATTCTTAACTTCCTTCCCTAAATCAACAGTCTTTAAAAAAGGGATGACACAAGATCATGAAAATTATGACTTTGTTTCACACTTCCTATGTAACTAGAGGTATAACATGACCATAGTAGTAGCTTAAAGATTCATAAGGAAAAAAGAGATTTTTGAAGATAAAAAATATGCTTTAACATAAATTAAAATGTTAAATTTGCAGAGGACTATGTGTTGTAGGTGTCTGGGGAACCAGCAACCTATTTTAGACCCTGGTATATCTTTGCTGCATACAAAAATATACTAAATATGCAGAAATGAAAAAAAAAATGGGCATTCATTGTCATTATGCATTTATTCTATAAGACATGTTAAACCCTATGTGTATAACATTGAACTGGCCTATTGCAAGTGGATGCCTTGTATTTGACAAGTTCTCACTAATTTCTCTCATAATGTATTTTGTTCTTACAAGGTATTTTGTTCTTTTGCTATTAATTTATTAGTTTTTTAAAAGCAGTGTAATAAAAATTTCACCTGTTCCATGTCTACACTCTCATGGGAAAGCAAGGCAGTGATATTTAACAAATACTGAGAGTAATTTAGAACATGTTTTGATTTTCGGGGGTTCAAAGGAAGAACAAACATTCGTCTGGCAATATATAACTTCTGTTGTCTTAGAAATAACGGATTGTAGTATACAGCTCTTTGCTATTGAGGAGAAAATACTAAGTTTAAATTGTCTATTCTGGCAAAGAGTAACAATATATTAATAACCAGACAAATGTGGGCATCTGTGGGAAGGATGGTGATATAACACAGGTGACCTTAATGCCCCATATCTAGTAAGAGTTTCAAGCTATCATTTATAGAGAATGTGTATTGTATGCATTTGAAATAAAGTGTTGAAATACAGTTTTAATGATAGCAGCCACAAAAACACTTAGCATGTTCACTCAAACACAAATATTTAATCCTCTGAATTCTTTAAATCTGTTCTCCTTTGGGAATGAAATAACTGCAGGGCTCAATTTGTACTGGTAGCTTAATGATTAAAGATGAAAAATTCTTTGCCTATGCATCTGATTTTTATATGCCTTGTTTTACTACAAATCCTATTAAATTGAACTCTGGGTTTTTTTTGTTGCTGAGAATAATTGGATCCAATACTTCACAACTGCAAAAAAAGTGTAAGCTCTTGTTTTGAAGGCTGGTTGCTGTAAGGGAATTGATGGTAGGGAAGAAAAAAAAAAAAAAAAAGAAAAAAGAAAGGAAAAGAAGGACTCCATTATGTAAAGGCATGCAAGCAAAAAGAAACTTGCCAGTCTGGGTTATATTCAGTCTCTAAATGAATGAACTTGATTATAATAAAAATAGAACTGTGACTTTGTCACTTAGTCTAGGCATTTCTTCCAGGATTGCCCACCTAGGATGATATACAAGTCCTCTAAAACATTTAATACTGCACTGAGTGGACACTTAGGAATTATGAAAATGGGTTGCAGACTGAAATTCTTAGCTGTGGTATGTCAAGCCTCTAGTGAGAATAACTCAATTACTACAGTCATCTTCTGCAATAAAACATTGATAAACATAGTTATTATGTATGACTTTCTCAACAAAAAAAGTGCTGTATTTTATTTATTCTATTAAAAAGTATAAAATAACCTTAAAATAAGAATTCCAGAGTCCGGTGTGGAATACTGAAGTGAATATTGACAGATCTATATGTTTCTCTGACACAAAACAACCATATAAATCTTCCCTACACAGCTGCAATTTAGTGAAATATGCAGTTTTCTGTTTTCCATTACTATATACAGTATAAATTCTTTCTGCAGGAAGACAGATTGTGACAAATTTGCAAACAGCATCTGTATTCATACTTTTGAAGCACTAATTTATCTGGCAATAAAAACTTTGATTTCCCAAAAGGAGTGCCAGGCCTCAAAACTAATGCCTATTTTTAAGACTTAACTGAGTTTTCAGCATTAGTCATTTTCTTATGAGTTACAGTGCTCCTATGGAAAAATATACAACTTAACAGCAAGTACAGAGAGTTAAAAGGGTCACACAAAACATAAATCTGTATGCTTAGTTTATGCATGTGTATAATTTATATAAACAAAGTTCTGACTAGAACAGTTTCTATCAGAGAAAAAGCTTTTTTTAACAGCGCTACCCAAAAGAGTAACAATAGATATCTGCAACAACAATAGATTATCTAACAATAGATTATTCCATACTTGTAAACAATTTTTATGTAATGGCCAGAAAATTAAATCAGAGGGCATACCTATGGAATTCCTAAAATACATTTAAAACCTTCTTCTACTTGATACATCTATCTTCTCATACTAAACATCTTACAGCTCCACAAAAGCACCTTTCACTCTTTTTGTCAGAGAAGTATTTTAGATAAGATCTTTCACGGTACTTTTGTCTATCAGTGAGTGGAGCCATGTAACGTGAGAAGATTTTGTGCTTTGCTATCTGTTAGAAATAATTCCATTAAAGATATACTTTAAAACAGCATCATTTCTCCACAGAAAACAAACAAGCTCTCTCCAAAAACCCTAAAATACAACTCTCTCTCAAAACTCTCATACTAGAGAAACCTAAAAATCTGACTTTTTAAATATAGACAATTATATATAAGTCTATATATATGTATTACCCATATTTTTTTTTATTGTAATAGCCATTCAATAGATGAAAATAACATTAGTAACACCTCCAATATGTGACAAACCCATATTCTGGGTGTAGGTGTTTATGTTGCTTACATTATCAAATAGTTTCCCTAAATTAACAATATTTTCCCTATTTCAGATTTTCTCAAGATGTGGTGTTAAATATAAAATATTCTCACAGAGCCAGTAATATTTTTTTTTAATCGAAATATATTATTTTCAGTATATGTGACTCACAAGATAGTCCTACAGAAGGGGTTGTGGTAGGCTTCGTAACTCGCACAATTTTTAAGAAAACAAACATTTGTATAGAAAATTTTTCATTTAGGAGAGTAATTACAGAAGACAAGGAACTATGAACTGTTACAGACAATATTTAGACACAGGTACTGAGAAGAATGGCTAAAATGCAAGAGGAAAGGTAATAGAAAAAATTAGAGCTGGAATTAGTCCAAAAAATTAGAGCTGGAATTAGTCCAAAAAATTGGTGAGGCATACAGAGGAATGATTTTCTTCAAGTCTGAATGACATATAAACAAAATTAAATGTTTCCTTCTTGCCAGTTGTCCTCAGAAAAGAGGCTGATAGATCCAGAGCATAACAAACCAAACACATAAAAGACCCTTGACTGGACACTAAACCTTGTTGACAAGATGAAATTTTATGTTTTCCTGAAAATTTGATCCCATAAATTATAAGCACAAGGAAATACTACAGGTTTCAGAAGGACTGTATTTATGACCTCCTCTGCCAGAGGTACTGGTAAAGTTTTCTTTTCTGTATGTCATAGAAAGACTTGAAGTTCATGTTACTGAGATAATCAAAACACCTCTTGCTGGTACCAAATATGTAACACAGCTTCATTATGAAATATCTATTATTACTATAATTCTGTAATTCCAATCGCTTCACATATAAGAGTATGAAAAACATATCTTAGCTAAAATCTTTGACTATATGTACATCTATAAAATATATATAATATATTTAAGTATATACTTAAATACATTACCTGTATAGTGTAAAATCTGCCATAACATATCTGTACCATACTCTTACTCAGGAGGAGGTATAACTATGGAATGGGAGCCAACTATCTCAAACCAGACTAGTTATTTATATGGAGCAACTGATTTCTAAATTCCTAATCTTTTGATGGTAATGTGACTTTAGATATCTGTTTTTACACTTCCAGGTGACTTCCAACAGCTGTGTCAGACTTTCAGATGATAAAAGACATGAGTCAATCTATGAATTTCAACTCTTTTGGAATTTCAACTATTTTCTAGACCTCTGAGTCTGAGCTAGTCAGAATGGATTCACAACTGATGAAGGCTCTAGATTAAAAGTCATATGAGGAGCAGCAGAGGGACCTGAGGTTGTTTATCCCAGAGAAAAGGAGGCTGAGAGGCCTTACTGCTTTTTACAACTACCTGAAAGGAGGTTGTGGGGAGGTGGGGGTCAGTTTCTCTTCCCAGGTAAGAGGTGATCAACAAGAGGAAGTGGCATTATTTGTGCTAGGGGAGGTTTAGATTGGATATTAGGAGAAATTTCTTCACTGAAACAGTTGTCAAGCATTGGTATAGGCTGCCCAGAAAAGTGGTTGCATCCTCATTCCTGGAGGTATTTAAAAAACAAGTAGCGGTGGTATGTTTTTGTGGTGGGTGTGTCAGTGCAGGGTTAACAGTTCAACTTGATGATATAAGGATTTTTTCCAGCATAAATGGTTCCATAATTCTATGAATTTACAATCAATGGAGAGAGGTAGGTGCCTCCAGAAGTTTAAATTGAAGTATGTCAAAATGATATTTGTGATGTGCAGCTGATGTCAATAATGTGAGGATGTGACTTGATACGCTGATCCAACAAGTGTCCAGGAGACAGCCCTGGTCCCTCCAATATCTACCTTCCAATTCATGCATTTGACACTTGTTTCTATAAAAATACAGAAACTGAAAAAGGAATAGTGAATTATCAGATTTAATTCTAAAAAGGCGCATCTGGGACACAAAAAAACATGCACAGAGTTTCAGAGGTGTTCCCTCTGTAGCTAAAATTTAACTATAGGTTTAGACACTGAAATAACTTTCCTACTCACATGCTTCTAACTCTGACTCCTAAAAATGTGTGATACATGACTGATTTAAAACAGAAATCTAAGTTTAAATGCCAAAAATAAAGATAATGAATCTATCCTAAGTGTAATTCATGTCAAAAAAATATTTTGGAAGTTGTGAGTTGCCAATTTTGTCAAGTTAAACTTTTCTTTATACATACCTCATGGAAATTTGGAAATTTCTGATTTTGCTTTTATCATCTCTTGGAAGTAGGAAAGTAAAAATGTTCCTTTTTCCTTGTATTAATTCTTGTTATATTGACTTTTTTAAATTCTTGACCTTTACTAATGCAACTATTCCAGTTTTGTATTTACATTTCTGTGGGTAATAAGCAGACATCACATCTTCATATATCTGAAGGCAAGCATAAACTGCTGTTTGGTTGAAAATAAAGGAAAAAAAAAAAAAAAAAAAGAAATAGAAATCCTTTTAGCTTCTATACCCCCAGGCTTTAGAAATCAGAATTAACAAAGCTTTTACCCATTCGAGAAATGCCTAGTGCCTCACAAACTGAAAGGATGTCAATTAAGTGCTCATATGCCTCTAGTAACCATATTAAACTGAGAAAGGAAAAATAATCTTTACAGAAAATGTATACTTTTCTTTTTTTAATACCCACCCTTGGCTACAGCATATCTTGATGGAACTCTATTTACACAAATGTATTATATGAATACAAATTTGATCACCCTAGAATGCAGAGCAGAAGCGTGGTAAAAGTTCATGCAGAATTGCTTACCTAGAAATGCAGCTTTAGGAGTTGGACACAAGGCTCCTCCATGACCTTTCCTCCCTGTTTCCATTTCATGACCCAACTGTATGGATGTAGGAGTACCCAGCTGCATGCCTCCTTGATAAGACAGAAGTATGTCTCTCAAGGCTCAGGTGAGTGTCAGAACATTGCAGGACTCCGGACACCCTTGACCATTGTGAATTACAGCAGGTGTGTTGGACATGAGTTACCTTTCCTCATGCCTCAGATATGAGAACAGTATTCGCCTTGAATATTGTGTGCAGTTTTGGTCAGCACCATCTAAGAAAGATTTGAAGTTATTAGAGGGTCCAAAGGAGGGCAACAAGGATGGTGAAGGGGCTGGAGGGGGAGCAGTACAAGGAGTGGCTGAGGTCACTTAGTCTGTTCAGCCTGGAGAAGAGGAGACTGAGGGGAGACCTCATTGCAGAATACAACTTTCTCATGAGGGGAAGAGGAGGGGCAGGCACTGCTCTGCTCTGTCATGACCAGTGACAAGACACAAGGGAATCACTTGAAGTGAAGTTTAGGCTGGATATTAGAAGAAAGTGCCTGGGCACTGGAACAGGCTCCCCACTGAAGTGGTCACAGCATCAAGCCTTACAGAGCTCAAGAAGCATTTGGACAGTGCAAGAGTCAGGCACACGGTGTGACTCTTGGGAGCGCCCTGTGCAGGGCCAAGAGTTGGACTTACTGATTATTGTGGGTCTCTTCCAACTCAACATATTCTCAGGGGGATTTTGAAGCTTGACCTGGGACAACTAACTGCAAATTTTCATTGTCCCGTCTTAAGTTTTTTTAGGATGTACTTCAGGCTTAACTTGACTCATAAATTCAGGTCTGTCATACTACAAACAGTTTTAAGGCTAAGATAACAGAAGTCTTTTTTTTTAATGAAATACTTTATAAGATTTTAAAATTCAAACAGCTATCTCAGCTATTTGAATAGTGAAGATCAAAAACCTGTATCCATGCTGCTTTTTTAATTAAAATTTTACCCAAAGGAAAACAGTATTCAACAGTATGCCAGTTTCCTCTCTCCAGAAATTGTATAGTGAATTGTTTGCACATACCATAAGGTGCCCCTGCGTCTTGGGTTTTCATATGGTAACTGACTGATCTCTTTTTCCTGCTGTTATGCTTTTGACCTGAATTAATTGATATTAGTAATAGCATTCAGACTGTACTGATTACCTAAACAGGTAGCAAAAACAAAAATGTGAAGGACAAGGTCATAATGAGCATTCACTTGCAGACAATGTGTCATTGGTTTAATGTCACTCAGGGAGAAAACTCACTGTATTCTAAAATATGAAAGCTATTTTGAGGAACACTAAAACTCTAATTTTTGTCTATGAGTGTCACATTAAACCAAATGTCATTTAAGATTGGAAATAGCTATGCAAACAAAGCAGTTTTAAGTTTGAAAAGACTGAGTAACTCTTTTTTAATGTCTCTGTATGACATAAAACACATCTTACAGTGCCCAGAGAATCTTCATTTCAAAGCACAAAAAGGTTGAAGAAATTAAACTAACAGGGAAATTTTGTTTAAATGGGAAATGGGAAATTTTGTTTAAAAATTGTCTAATTGCACATAAGTTCATTAAAATCATTCAATTTATGACAAATACAAAAGTATTTGAAACTGTTCTTAGAGGTATTGCAAAAAGCATGATCCCAGCTAGATCTCAGTCTGCCATTTTTATTATAATGTTAAACATTTGTTTCTTCACATAATTTAAATACTTTATCTGTTTCTCTCTGAAGTCTGTTTTTTCAACATAAATAATGGAAAAGTTTTACTAAAGACACTTCTAGAATGATTGCTGAGTTGGTAGCAAGAGGATGATTATGGGACTGAAATATAAGGCAAATAAACAATGAGAAAAGAAAGTGCAGAGTAGAAATGAACAATTAAGGCAAAAAGAAAGCGAGTGAATGAGACCCCCCCAAAAAAATAGAAAGCTAAAAGGGATTAGAAAAAATATTGAAGACAATATCAATTAATAGGTACTAAGAATGATATTTTGTCATGAAACAGAAAAATGACATAGCTGTTTAAATAGCCCCCTGTTCCTCATTCCTTTCTGTTGCCTCATTTTTATCATATGTTTTGGCTTTTATTTTTCCTTAAGCTTCCACAGAAGACTTCCACCCTTTTCTGTCTGTATTAATTCTTACATTAATTTTTTTCACGTGATTACCTTTCTTCTTTGTTATTTCTCTATATTTGTCTCATTTTCATCTCTAAATTTCTTCATGTGAAATATAATTTACCTTTTCATAGCAACATAATTTACCTTTTTCATATAATTTTACATCTTAAGTGCTTGACATTGTTTAGAACTCCAAAGAAATATAGGCATTATCACAAAAATCTTTAAAATAATAATCATAATGACATTTGTGGTTTTCCCTCTAGATGTCTAATTTCTTAATTTGCTTCAAATTACTACGGTCAACGTTCTCCAAGTTCTACCTTTGTTAATGAATTATTCTACAATTAGAATCTCTAAACATTTACATTAAAAACTGGATGCTGGAAAAACATGGATTTTAAGACTCACGGAAAGTCTTGGCTGCTTATCAAAGAAGCTGCAACAGGAATTTTTAAACTTTTATTACAAGTGGCTTTATATTCCTAGGAAAAGATCACAAATCAGTTTAAAAGGAAGAGGTGAAAAAGCCTGTTTATTATATTTTCCTTTTCTTTCCTTTATACTTCAACAGGAACCAAACTGGTGGGGGCCCAAATCCCCTGGAAGACAAATCCAGACTTAATTTCAGAAGAAATAGGAGCAAATGTGCAGTGCAATGATGGAAGTCTCTAATGCTGTATTAATAGTTACAGAGTGGGTGAGTTACTTACAGTTACTTACTGTAAGTAAGTAACCACATATCACAGCATTAATTACTGTTCAGATAGATAGCATTATTGCACACAGGATCTTTCACTTATTGAATCCATAAATAAATAGACATGCCCCAGGCACACCAAAGTATACTCTGACATCCTAATAAAACTAGCAGAAGAAAAGCACACTTGGCATTTAAATTGCCTTGAAAGATCTGATCAAGCCAAAATACATATAAAAAGACCCCAAACCTTAAGAAAGGAAATTCAGTGTTCACTGCTTTGTCACTGGAAGACATAATATTTTTTTTTTTTTCATAGTTACAGAAAGAAGAAGAATAAAAATCAAACTGGTTTCCTGGGAAAATTAAGTGATGACAGTATTTGAGACAAAAATCTATGCCTGCTGTCACTAGGGAAGATGCAACTTAACTTGAGGATAAACACATGAAAGTGATATTTCATTACAGTATTCTTACCTTTTTACTGAACTTTTGCTGGTGAACAACTATTCCATTAAGGGAAACATCCTTTTGTCCTTTCATGGTGATCTAGAAAAGTCTTAACAAAACTAGAACTTAGGGGAGTTCTGATAATAATTTTGCAGTTTCACCATAACTACAATGTCCTGTGACTGGATAATTCCACTGGGGTTCCAGTGGAAAGACTGATAGATACAAATTCATCTGAGTAACAATGAAAGGAGTCTGTAAGTCTGGATGAAGGTAGCGCCTGCTCACTCTCATAGCTGATAACAACTGCTAAGATGAAATGTACAGATGTACCATTATCAAAGGGCACATTGCACACAAAGTTCAGCCAAAATTTAAAGATATGTAGGTCGACTTAAAAGACTGGAATTGTACTGATATAATCTATATGTGGACATTGCAGCTAACACAACTCATCTACAAGTGAGGATTCAGTTCCTTGGATTCACTCTGACTCACTGACTCACGTGCACTGCTAATGGTCTGGCCTTGTGTAGAAGAAAAACAGCAACAGTCCAAGTTAGAGTCAGTGTGCTCCCAGTTGAGTAAGTAGATGAAGAGGTCATATGTTAGAGCTTGTTTTGCGTGTCTCTTTATTAAATTAAAAAAAAAAAAAATCTCATGGTTCGTTGTTGTGCAGTTTTTGGGGGTTTTTTGGGTTGTGGTTTTGTTGTTGTTTTTGTTTTTTTGAGGGGTGTGGGGAGAGGCAGGCAAGGCAGGACACTGCTATGTTGCTATTGGAGGAAGATTTTTGTCATATAAAATACTGAGATAGGAGAAAAGTGATAGTAGCATGTTTACAAACCATATATACACCAGTGTTCCAAGACTGAGCAAAACTACTCAAAATTACCTGTAGAGTTGAAAAAGAGAAGCTTCTGTGTATGAAAAGATATTGTGTTTTTGTATACACCATACACCTTAATGTCTGCCCACACAGAATTGTCTTTCTAAGTGATGTTTTGCTATCAATTTGAGTTGGCAGCAAGCACCCAAAGAATAAAACATATGTATAATTTACTGTATTGAGATTCTACACATCCAAAACATGCATTCAATTTTCTTTTTCTCTGATCCAAGATATATGTTTAAAAGACTGGGTTTTTTTTCAGGCAGAGTTACTGGATTGACCCATTTGCACTTTTAAGGACACTCATTTTCTCTGAAATTACAAGAATTGTCAAAGGCAAAATTTGTAGGATCCACAGTACACTGCAAACAGTATAGTGACTCTATAGAAACATTCTTACTCCAGGACATCTTAAGATTCATGAAGTCTTGTTTCTTAATTAATAGGGTGAATTTTGAACATAGTGTATGACGTTGGTCAGGCAAGTCCTGTCAACATCAATAGGAGTAAAACATCTTAGCATAGCTTTGAAATTTTACCTCTAACTAATATCAAAAGAGTTTTATTCCCGAGTGATCAGATACTGCATGGCATGTATAAGGTCAGATTATTTGAAATATTCTTTCTTAATCAAAGTTTTAATCATGTATTGCTTGCACTAGAACAATTATAAGATTTTGCTTATAAACAACTTGGAGCCATTTAGTACCTTTCCATGTATCTTCTTTTCCTTTTCCAGGATAAGAAATGTAATAAGCCTTGCATAATGTTTTATAAACTATTATCTGGAAAAGCAGAAAGAGGGAAGTTTGTCAGGCAATGAGAAAAGCGGTTGTACTGGATTCATAAGTATAATATATTTGAAAAAGGTTTAGGGTAGAATAAAATCATATATTGAAATATTTTTAACATGTTATACCTTTTTATGTAATTATTTTTAATATTTAGCTAAGATGACCTTTCTACATGGGGACTTTAACTTCAGATGGCATTGAAAATAACTTTTGAAGGAAATTTTGAATTTCCACCCCTAAAATTCAGTTTTTCTTAGACATTTTGGTTTAGAAAAATTGATCCAGTCACTCAAAGTTGTCAGTGGCATATATAGATTAACTAATGTGCTATCTGCTAATGACCAGTCAATTTTAGTTTAATGATTGAGATCTAAGAGAATTTTTTTCATGGGCATGTGGTAAAGTATTCTTCCACTGATATTTCAGTACCAAGATTAAACATGAATGAAGGAATTCCTTTTAACTGAGTTATTATATTAAAATATTTCTTGGCATTTCTGAAAATGATGTGTTCAAAGATGGAGTCATCAATTTCTCCAGGTAAGGGTGCAAAAATGTAAGTAAATGTCCAGTGGGAAAATAATCAGGACAAGGAAGCTCTACTACTTTGAAGAAACTTGGAATAATTTTTTCCAACTCAGTTATAATAAAATATGTCTCAGTTGTGTGCTATTATCAGGAGACATGATTCATAGTTAATGGTTGCTGACAAGAGGCAACCTGCTGCAATCACATATAAACATTCTCCTAAATTTACTTGAAGATAATTAGATTTTTTCCTTTGATTTTGACAGGCTTTGAATCAAGACTATGCAGATAAAATAATACAACAATGCACAAATTTCACTTATGCATTGTCAATATTTTGTTTTGTAGGGGTAACCTATACATATAGTATGTAGTTTTAGATCCTTGTTACCTGAGGGAAAAGCTTGGCAAAAAATAAAACCACCCACAACAAACAGGTAAAACCAAAAATCCCTGAATAATTAGGTCACTCAAAACTTTATAAATGTCAAAATTTACTTAAATTACCTGGAATTAACTCAACCAGAAACAATTCTGGCTTCCTGACACTGATTGCATTAAGAAGTCAAATTTTCATAGGGATGAACTGTTTATGACACTCTCAGACAAAGCTTTAAGCATTAACACAATCCCACTTAATTACAGTAGAATGTGTCATCTTCCCTTTGATGGATTTGGATTTAGATGACACTCAATACACCTTTTCTGTAAATTTTTTAAAGGACAACTCTTTTATATTTTGTTTAATTGCTCTTGCTTTTACATCAAACCACATACTTTGTCCTACTTCTCAATATAATTTGCCTTACTCTTCAAGTAGTGAAATTGATGTAGTGAAATTGAAACAAATACACAATATCTATAAACTTGAGCCCACACTTTTACTTGGAGTGGGGTTGTTTGGTTTTTGTTTTGTTATATTTTTTTCAATTAACATTATTTATACATTTAAGTATAGAGTTTTATAGTAGCAACATCCAACCATCCATCCATCCATCCATCCATCCATCCATCCATCCATCCATCCATCCATCCATCCATCCTTCCATCCTTTCTCATGTGCACACATACACAATCACATACATATTTTTTGCACTGCACTGCATACACAGAACAATATATTCTATGTATTTTGTACACTTTACATACACTTGTTTCAGCTGCATGGGGCCTCTGTGCAGAGCACTGGGGCTGCCCTGTGTAGGACCCACTGAAGGACATGGCTGGGCCCCAAAGCATAGGGTGATCACCCTAGGGTGATCCTCTAGGGTAAACAGGTTTAAGAAAGGGCAAAAGACCACACAGAGGAGAGAAGAGTGAGAAATGAAAAAAGTGTGAGAAGAGAGAAAATTATTGGCAATTCAAATTTATTTGGATTGTGAGAAACTAAGCCAAAAACTGCAAGCATTTACATGAGCAAAAGATTACTTGGGGACATTGCAGAAGTTAAATAGCTTGAAATATAAATTTTCAAGGACAATTATCCCAGAAATCTATATACATAGAAGAGGAAATTAATCCTTCACCTCAGATTAGTTAACTATATGTTACAGTAACTGCATTGATTTTATAGGAGAAAAAAGAAAATTTGTGAAAAAATTTACCATGTCTTCTGTATCATGTGCCTCTTCTACAGAGAGTGAGAAAAGTTATATGGGTTGATGTCCACTTCAGTCTGAAAAACTAAGTTTAGAATCCATGTGCTTTTTCATGCACTGATATGAAGTGAAATAACCCGTTGGAAAGACAGATGCCTTCTATCTTCATATTTCCACTTACAGAAATTTTCAGAGTAACAAAATTTCTTAACTAGTTCCAACTTCTGCATGTGATTATTTAGTTGTGAAAGTAGCTTGACTGTAAAGACAAGTAACAGTTTTCTTTCACTGCTGCATATTTCCAAACAAATAAAATGAAAAATCATTACATGTCAGCAGAACATTTTTAGACAAAAAAAATCTGCAAGTAACTAAGGTCATGACATTTTTCCCCATCATCCATACAGTTAAATATGTGTAAAAAGAATCCAAACATCAAAAAATGAACTCCACTCAGTCTGGACTAGTTGTGATTTTATGTACATATTTACATATTAGAGCAAGGTGTCCTAATCATTCCAGTATTATGAGGATATTCCTATCAATAAGGAATGTCATCGTTATTCATGTCATCTCTCTTAATAAGTGTAGATTAACCAGAATAACTAAATGAATTAACTTTTTAAAATTGTTCATTTAAAAAAAATCCATTTAGCTGGATGTACTGAACATGATCTCTTGGCTTGTTCTCTGTGTCATACAAGTATTTTTTTGAATGGGGGGTGTTTTTTTGTTTAATTGGCTATTTTCACAGAGTACAATACAACATGTCTGAAACCTGTTACATTTCTTTGTGGTGAATAAGTTTACACTGTTTTCAAGCAACTGTAAACTTGAGTGTGTCTGTCATGTTCTTCTTGCCAGGAAATTAAGCTCTGAAGTAAGCAGCACCTTCCCATAACACTGGCCATGCTATGCATAAGCAAACACCCCATTTGAATTAGAGGAGGGGGGAAAAAGATAAGATGTTTTGAAACAACAGATAATCAATGCAGGAGTCTTCAATTCTCTCTGGGTTGTATAACATTGCAATATATTATCAGCCTCACTTAGCTGTTTATTCTTCCCCAGAGTACCTAAACTCCTGATTAATTTAGAAGTACTGTTAAAGTTACAGTTACCAAAATAACGTGTTTAATGTCTGACTTAACTGCTTTAAGGTTGCTCCAAGAAATGCAAAAGAAAATGAATCATATATAAACATTTGAAACAAATAAGGTTTTTTTAGCTTTCTCTGAAAACTGTGATGAAATAAAGATTAAAGATATGTATAGAGAGTCTCTTCCATCCAGAATATAGATGCATTGTGTCTGGGCAATAATAGAGCAACATTATTGTTGTGGCTGATTTAGAGGTTGATTGAAATTATGGACTAGACTAGAAATAATAAAATAATGTAAAATAAAGACCTCTGATAGAAATATTTTATTTTTCCAAAGAAATAAAGTAGATTCATGTTAGCAACGGTAGTATGAACATAGCCATCATATACTTCTCTCTCTAGCCATTGGAAGGAAGTTAACATCAAGATTCTAAGGATGTTAAGGCAAGATAAGGCATCCTTAAAAGGACCATTTTGTCAACCTATTACAGAGGATTCATTGGCTTGGCTCTCTTCCTAATTAGACGTTAATTCCTTGGTTTTATGTAGAATTTAGCTCATTAGCAGGTAAGAACTTCAGGCAACTCTGCTTAAATTTTTCTCATAAAACTTGGTAAGATAAATTTAAAAATGATCAATCCAAATCAAAATTCATCAGACAAAACAATTTAAAAAAATCTTTATTTGTAGAAAAATACTTGGAAAGACACCTTTAGTGGAATAGAAGGAATAACACAAGGATATGAGATAAATTAATTTAATCATAAATTATAGGGAGGTGTAGCTTGAGTACAGCTCACTTCAGACATTCCTTAAATCTTATGCTGATGTTCCTGTTGTGGAAGGCAATGACCAATGCAAAGTTTACTAGCATCCTCCTGGGCTATAAGTGCAAAACAGTAGTCTACCTTCTCCAGAAGGTTTGCTTACTTAATCAAATGTAGTAAAGCCTTTTTAGTTTATGTTCCAGACTGCACATGTGTATTGCCTGAAATTACTTGATTCTATGTGAAACTTTTCATGTAGAAAACCCCAACCAATTAATAATAAATATGAGTCACATTACTAAAAAGAACACCTTTGAAATTCTTCACTGATATTTAATAATGATACTTCTGAAAATTTAGCAAAAAAATTACATTGATTTCTCCAGCCATATTTGTTTGTCTGGTTTAGACAAACAAATATAAAAATAGAATATCTATTCAAAGCACTCATCTTCCTTTGAAGTCTTTTGCTGCTAAATCAGATAGAACAGAGAGGTCCTAGCAGCCAATCTCAACAAATTTATTTGTGTTTCATTAATATGAATCCCATGATTAGTGCCCTTAGTCTCCGTTCTGCTACAGCTCAAGCAAACAAAAGAGAACAGAAAGTGTCGAGCCTTTGTAAGAGTCATAGTGCTGAGCCCCTTCATTCACAGGCAAATATTACATTTCACAAATTATTGTGCCAAAACAAATAAATGGTTGTTGATGTGAAAAAACCCCTAAACAAACAGAAGAGAGAAAAAGGTATGACTCACTTGCCTCATTTTGTGTATCCCTTATCTAGATGTCTATGCCTAAGATAATAGTTCAATTTTTCTTTATAGTGAATGGACAGAAATAAGAGTCTTTAACGTGATTTCACTATGTATTGCTTGAATGACTACAGATATCTATGGTTTGTTTAGATAAATGTCATTCAAGATATCTGCAGACTGGTGGTTTAGAAATATGAAGTAATAATGACCAAAATCAGAAATCATTCGTTAGATAATCTAGCTAACACTTTGTCAAAGCACTTAGGATGATTATTCAAAAATACATTAAATGTACAACAAATGCAGACAATATGGGCTTGGTGAACTTTAATGTGTCTTGTATTTTATTATTTGCCTTGGTTTGAAAGTCAAACTTGCTATACATAAAGTGTGAATGAATACTGAATACTGAAACTTTATAGATAATGATTTTGGATTAGTTATTACTTTCCCCAGTATTGGTTCCTTTAGGTTTTTCATAAGCAAACATACTCACCTGAAAGCCTGATTTGAATGAGGAGAGAAAAGACAAAAGAAAGGAGAAAGTTTTGGAGGAAGTCTTAGTTTTAACAGATGTCAGTTTGTATTGCTGTGTGTCTTGTTAGTGCACTGAAGACTCAGGTGGGACATTTGGAAACAGACAGCAGCAGTCACAAATGGGCAATTTTTTTGAGTCATTAACCATTAACATTTCAGTCTCTCACAATGGGATATATATTTTAGAAAAATCTTGAACGCTTAATCCCCCAAAACAGACTCCTCTTTATCAGATAATTTACACTGCATATTTTAGAACTGTGATAATTTTCATAATTATTTAATATGTCTCAGACTTTAAATGGTTCTCCTTGTAGTTATAGGACTATTATTCCTGCTTGGACAAATACCTTCAGCCTCAAGATCATTGTTAAAAGGAGCAATGTTGTATAAAACCACTTTATTTGAAAAGTTAAAGAAATATAGACTGAAGAAATATTTTTGCATGGACTTTGAAAAGAGGATATTTGAGTGACTTACAGAGAGGCATAACAGGTTTTTAGCAAAAGTGAAGAAATCACTGTTACATAGGGTCAAACCTCTGTAATATATTTGTCCAAATGACAAATGCTTTCTCTTCCCTGAGCCAAAACATACCTATACCACACATACATGTATTTCAACTGGTGCTTCAAACATGAATCAGGTTCATATAAATAAATTATAGCTTTGTGGTAGACCTAGAAAAGAAGCTTTACATATTCTCTCCTGTACCTAATGTGACTGGGAACAGGTTTTTGGTAAGGAGCATACCTATTTAGATCATGGGAGATATAGCTGGATATATTAAGCTATGTAATATTCTGAAAACTCTTTGTAGTAAACCTAATTAAATATTGCAACTGTTTACCAAGTGACACATAAGAACTCCTTACAAACTCTGATACAGTTTAACAGCTTCAAAAAATTCTTTAAAAACTCCAACTCCGGAGAGTTTTACATTTTCTGTTATGTTGGCCATACTAGACCTTCTAAAGCATTCTAGTCATGTGTGTTCCCTTCCACAGATCTGTGAAACACAAATACCTTTAAACTGTTTTAATCTCAAAGACATACATAATGATAGATATTATAATCACATCTCATCCATCAGGGATTTTTCTTTATATACTTTTCCCCCTCACAGAGTATTTTGTTGATATATTCTCAGATTTAGGGATTATGTTGTCTGTCTTTGAACAATCGGATTTGGACCACAGCAAGACAAGAGCTGAATCAATGATAGGAATTACAACTTTTTTTTTTTTAATGTGTCTTGAGCTCAGGTGTGAAAATCACATTTGGCATTGGCAAGATAGGCAGAGAGCTTGCTCTTCCTGGTACTGCGGACAATTTGTTCTTAAGGGGATCATTTAGGTTACTTGGTCAACTTTCTTGTAGCCAGGTGGCATGGAAGAGGTTGTGTATACACTAGGAAACTAAATGTGCCTCTGATCAGCCTCCAATACACAGTCTGGTCCAGATCTACACTGCTGAACTCTCTTCACCAGTAAAGAGTGACCAAAGGCAAATTGCCTCCTGACAATGATCCCAAGCCATGGAAACTCCCAGGTAAAGTCTGGGAATTGTGTAAGAGATTGCTAAATATTCTGGAGAAAAACCTGAGCTTCAAGCCACTCTAGCAGTTTGACAAGGGTAGGCAACAACCCTTTTGTGCTGGTGCTCAGGAACAGTTAAATTAATAATAAGTTAATAATAAGTTAATAAGTTAGCATGGGTGCAGTTTCACTGTCTCCTGCTTCTTGCTGTGGTAACCTTTTTTTTTTAACAAGGAAATATTCTAAAACAAATCTCAAAGTCCAACATGAACATAGTTGAGTAAAATGTAGTGTTCTCTGATAGATAAGACATCAATGTAGACGCAATGATCCCATTTTGGTATTAGCCACTTGGAACAGGTTTTTCAAGAATTAATCATCACTCTTTACTGCTTTCTGTCACATAGTCAAAGAACATAGAGAAATATATTAAAATGCTATGTCTCAGTTTACCCTTTCTAAGACAATACTTCCTGACCTCACAAAAGTGCTATGATGTTCATGCTCTGGCTTTTCAGAATTGTAGGAACAAGAGCTTTAAATTAGTGGTATAGCTGGTCATTTGAATGCAAATTCACAAGAACTACATACTCAAAACCTGTCTACAGCATTGTTTATCTGCCTTCATTGAGATGACTTTGACACCACTGGTCTTTATATTTGATGAGGCGTGCTTCTGTTGAGGAATTCTAAAATGATGAGAAAAAAAATACATGCTAAAAATTCAGGACAAATGGGTATAGCCTTTCATGGGTCAGTGCTACATATCAAATCGATGAAATGTTTGCTGAAAACCCATAGTAAATGGCAAATCAATTCACCAATCTCTTCATCCCTAGCTTATGCAGCCAAGTGATTAGGTACATACTCATTATTTTATGCCTATCATTTCAAGGAGTCAATGAGTAATGTCTCTTAATAATTTGAGAATACAAAAATAAAACCTTAGCCCAAGTCATTCATCTCTGGAAAAATTATGACTTGGCTGAAAAATCCAGAGAGCAGCTTAACAAGGTAGAGAGAGGCCATAATGAATTAGATGATGTAGCTTCTTCTACAATATTATGACTAATATTTAGATAACAGTTACTTACATTTCTTCACAGCATGCTCTGGGATAAAATTAATTTGACAACTTCTGAAAAATCTCAATATTACCTAAGCAAACCAAAAAACCAAAGCTTTTAAAATTTACATGATAAACAAGCTAGGTTAAACTGTATATATAGGTGAACTGTCATTGATTGCAATGCATTTTGATAATGTCTAGTAACAATTACTTGGAAATTAATTATGTCTGAATTATCTAGGACTGCAAAGGACCTCCTGGGTAATGCAGTTTGTTATTGTTTGTCAATCCATCCTTGTCTCTTACAAGATACTTCTACTAAACATATCAAATTCTTAAAACTGAGTAGTTCATTATTAAGCACTTCCAAAATCGTCTTTTACTGAAGAATAAAGCCTTTTTTTCTCTTTCTTGAATCTATTCTTAATCCATTTTAATGCATTCATTGCAATAGAATTTCATTGTGTATTATTTTTCAGAGAAACTTGTCATCTGCTGTTCAGAGTGGATTTTGGGCTGAGCTGTACTCCATGTTTACATCACAGGTGCTACAGAACTTAAAGGGAGGTGGTTGTTCATATATTCTTCCAGCTCCCTGAAGACTGCATCTTGCATCAACCTTTCTGCTGCAATGTTGGCATTCCTTTGCAATCTAAACCCCTCTGAAATATGCCCACCATATGAAAATGTCTTTTATATCCTGCAAGAACAGCTGTAATGCCAAGGTTATTTTCAGCTCACCTAGTGTATTGTGTCCTACAGGTCTGGAGTTGCTGACAAACCAGTCTCCACTCTGCTAGTCCTCTCTGAAGCTGCTCTAGCTTGGCTTCCTCTTTTCCCTAGCACAGAAACTCTATGGAGTTCTCCAGAGAGATTTTCAACAATGTCTTGATAAACAGCAATAACGTCTCACACAATTCCCTTGTATCCTTTGACTGAAAAGATGAGGCCCATTAATTTTGTAGCCAATTCAATGATCTGGTTGAAAAAGATGGAGTTTTCACCAGAAGGGTCTGTAATAGTGCCCACAGATGTCAAGGAGGGTATACATTTCTCCCAGAACTGCTCCTGGACTGAAGGATACTAAAAGAATCAAAAAGCAAACTAAGTAAGAAATTGTCCAAATGTGGGTGGGTTAATATATGTGTAGAATGACAATTTTTTTTTTTTTTAAAGTTAAACATTACAGAACAGGTTGCCTGAAGAGGCTGTGGAGTCTCCTTCTCTAGTTATTCAAAAGCTACCTGGAGACTATCCTGAGTAACATGCTTTAGGAGCCCCAGCTTAAGCAGGGAGGTTGGATGAGATGACATCTTATGGTCACTTCCAACCTTACTTATACTGTGATTATCTCATCAGACTTTTATGTAAAATGAAGGACACTGAATGTAGGGATAATGTTTGCATTTTGCCAGTGTCTTGTGTACCCATCAATGATAAATAAAAATTGCTTATTCTCCTACGGAACAAAGATTTTGTTTCTCTATTTTGTCTCTGTTTTTCATCTCTCTATGTAAGATTTATTCAGCCTCTAGTGGAATATGGGGGTTGACCCTGACTGGCAACTAAGCACTCACCAGCCATTCGCTTACTCCCTGCCCTATCACAAGATGGGGGAGAAAAAAAGAAGAACAAAAGGCAGAAAAACTCATTAGTCATGATTAAGATAATTTAATATGTGAAGGAAAGGTGAAAAAAAGCAAAACGAAGAAATAATGCAAAGGCAATGCTCACCACCTACTACTGCTAGAAAAAGAGTGCCCAAATAGTCCTCAGCAGTGACTGCTTTGGAAAAACTATGACCCAGATTTCATTGCTGAATATCACGTTATATGGCATGAAAGAGCCCTTTGGTAAATTTATCCCAGTTGTCTTATCTCCCATCTTCCGTCTCCTACCTGGACTACTAGTTGGGGGGACAGAATGAGAAACAAAGTAGGTCTTGATGCCGTGCCAACACTTTTCAGCAGTAGCTAAAACATCAGTGTGTTATCAACACTTTTAGTCACAAATGAAAACATGGCACCATACAGATTGCTATAAGAAAGTTAACTCTACCTCAGCCAGACACACTACAGGGGAAAATTTTGTTTTCTCATCCATAGTGTTCATTTTCTCTTCACAGTCTATAATTCCTCTCAACATTTCACTATTAGTAGTATCATTTTTTATGTAGTTCAGAGCAAATTCTTTATTCTATCCCTAGTATATTTAATTTGTTTCTGTGTTGCTTGCTGAAATAAAGTGATTTTTCCTATTGGTTACCTGTAACTATTCCTGAGAAAAAGTATTCTTCTGCCTTGTAGATTTCACTAGAGCTTCCAGTTCTTTCTGTTCTTCAGGACCTTTCTTATGAGAGTATTCATTCCAAGTGGTAGTAGCCCAAGCCCATTTTGTTTTCTGTTAATTCCCTCTTCTCACTGGGCTTCATCTATTACAAAAATTTCTCCATTCATTAATAAGCCTAAGTGCTTCATTACCACAATGTATTTTCTAAAGAGAGAGAGACAACATGTAAGTAGTGTGCAAATCCACAAAACTTCCTCTATTTTCTCTAAAAAAAGGGTGATGAAGTGGTGCACTAGAAATTATAATATAAGTAAACCAGAGAGAGTCAGATGAGACTGGTATGAAAGTTGTGAAGTTCTTTTCCAAAAGTCTGAATTTTTTGAGTATTTGAATGAACATTTTCCCCATAACAGTTTAATTTAATGACCAAAGTCAGCTAGTGAATATTGTATACAGATAAAGTCCCTACCTGAATTTTTAAGCCATAGTCAATTCTTCTTTCTCTTTTTCCCTTTGTATTCTTGATTGACATTCTCTCATTCTGTTTTAACTCTCATGCACAACTCCTGCTATGTCATCTCTCTCTGTAATATTTTGGCTTACACAGGTTTCTTTTGGGCTTACATTTTTGTATAGTTGCCTTGTTTCCCACCTCTACAGATAGGATCGTTCTTATCTCAGTTACAAAAAACTCTTCTATCTGCTGTTCAGTTTTCCCATTTCAGATGTAGCAGGTTGTCTTGTTCTCCACAGTTTTAATCCTTGTGACTAACATTGTAGTGACTTGGCATCTGCTTGCTTTGTGCACAAAATTTAATCTCTCAGCTTTGAAGCTTTGCACAGTCCTGATCTTTCTCACACCTCTGCACTCATTCACCTCTGGATCTTTTTGCTCCATGAAGACAGCTTTCTTAAATCTTTCTAGTCAATTCTCCACATAGTGTCTGCATATCTTTTGTGTCTCCTCCCTTAGATGTGGGAGAGAAACTATCTTTTAATGAGACAATTTACTAGTTCTTTTCACTCACTCTTCTTTCCAGTTAGGAAAAAAAAAAAAAAGAAAGATAAAACATTTTGATAAAAAAAAAAAAAAGTTTTCAGCTCTTAAAATATAATTTAATATAATTTAATCACAAAAGCATTTTTTGAATCCTCTACTGCAATGCAATTACAGAAATTATTGTTAAACAAAATATAATAACCTAAATAAGAAGGGACTGTCTATAAAGAACAAGGTTGATGGGAAGGTTTAGATGTACAAGATTACCTAAAATCCTAGCTGCCACATAATTCTCAGTAGCCAAGGCTTTTACAAAATATAGCAGGAAAATATACTGCATATAATTCTAGAATATAGAAGTTAATCCAAGCTCTTGAATCTGAATATTATCATTAAATATTTCTCAATTCTCTGTCAGGTTTAGATTTAAGAAAATGCAATCTCTTACATAAAAAAAAAAAAAAA
>VZRH01003888.1:207216-217918 GCA_013397555.1 Urocynchramus pylzowi
AAAAAAAAAAAAAAAAAAAAAAAAAAAAAATTAGTACCTAGGCACACTTTCCCAGTCTGTGTGATTGAAAATTTGAATCTGTAAATCTGTGACACTCAAAAGGCAAACCCTAGTGTGAGAAAGACATAGTCACATTTTTTTTCTGGAAATCTTCAATCAATTGAATGCTTTCCTTATGCTTAATCTTGACCAGAATTGAAACATTAGGTACATCTTAAATTCCCTGAAGAATTAAAAAACTCCAGCAAAAGCCCTTAATAGTCTCCTTCCTCACCTTTAACACAATAAGTGTGGAGTAAAACTGGGTTTGGAAAGCAACTTCTAGCAAAATTTTTTTATTCTATAACTACACAGTTATTTTCTTCATCAAATTAATATAATCAAAGGAAAGCTGGAACATTCCAGAACCAAGGACTGAGTATTCTTGTCTCTTTGTCAAGAATGGCTGATTTCCATAAGATTTTTTGAAAATTTTGAAGCCCTTTAAATAGTTTCAACAAAGTTTCCAGAGTTATATGTAATTACTTTCAGGATTAGGAAACATTGCTCTGAAAGACAGAAGTTACTAAATTTTTGGAGGAGACATTAAGTGCAGTAGGAGGACTATGAGGCGGTCAAAGCCATAAAGAGTAAAATTGCTTCATATGATGCAGGCAATCAAGCCTGAAGGATTCATGTCTTCCTCTGCATTACCTCCTAGATAATTAAGACAGTTGTCCACTCATTTTGAAGCTTATAAATGAAGTTTTTATGACACACTAGCATTTCTCTTGCATTTCATAGCTGTTGAATATGCTTTTGTTTTTTTCATTTAATATTTACCATCATCAGCGTAGGAGTCTCTCCTTTGAAATCCTTAATGAAACATAAACATTGTGCTAAAAGTTATCCTGGTCTGATACATGATTCTACATTAAGCTATGCCACTTGAAAGTTTTTTTGGATATTGTTTCTTTAGTTGCTCTCATATTTTCAAAATGTTCTCTAGATGCAATAATTCCTACCTGCAGATGCTTTTTTGCCATGTACAATAAGTTAAATAATAAAAACCCTAAGGTATTAATGTTTGATATTCCAAAGCATATCATCTTGATCTTGTAATACCATAAGTTGAAGAGAAAATGTAATTTTTAGTTCAGAAATGGAAGCATTTAAGGGAAAAAACTCATAGGAAGTTGCCAGTCATGGTTTTAACACGCATGCAGGAAAAGGGAAGTCCAGAATATTAATGTGCCACAGGAAGGAGTGTGCAGGGGAAGTTATTTAGTGAAAAGAATATGCTGGTTACATTTCAGTTGCAATCCTGTTTAAACTTGAATAAGGCTGTTTTTCCTTTGTCCTCCATATTGTTTTTGATATGGCTGAAAATTTAATGAAGTTGGCACACGGTCAGAAACCTAATTTGCTATTTTTATTACTCTGTCAATATTGTACATTAAGGTCCTCAACAGCCTCCGATGAAAGTAAAAGAACTCTTTAAACAAGCAACGTAGCAATGCAAACAGGAAATGTCTAATGCATGTTTCTAAATACCATAGCCTAGATTAAAGCTTTTGAAGTTGTCTCACTAATTAATTTGAAACTGTGATGAAAACAGAAAGTGCCTATAGATGTAAGGTTTCCAAGGCATTCTGATGAAAACTTTTCATGACAGAAGACCTTATTAGGTTTTGGCAAATGCTGTCTATAGTACCATGCATAGCAGCCCAGAAAGAAGGCCTGGCTTCTACTCTGCCCCAGAAGGGATGGATTAAATCTAAACATTTGGGTTTTGGACCCTCAAACTGCTAAACAAAGCTTCTATGGAGTAGGCAGAAAGATGTTTAAATCTTACTTTTGTTTTCTCTTTGCAATCCTATTTTACAATTTATATATACAGGATTGGAAGTCAACTCTTTGGTCATCAAGACTACATTACTCAATAGAAAAATTGCTAGATCTCTAGTTTCGAAATAAGTAGTTACTATTTAAACATTTTTTCCAAATTTTTTTTTACAATTGAGCACTGAGTGTGAATTATGCTTCATAAAATCTCAACAGATCCTACAACAGCAGCAATGTAACCTTTTGCAACTACATATTTTTATACAGAAGTTATATCAACAAATAAATATGTCAAACTAAATAGATGATGCAAAGTGTTACCTACTTTAAATACTGAAATATATTATCTCAATAAATCTGGCACAGAAAAGAGAGTAACTCTGCTGCAAATTGATCCAAATACTGAGTTTCGCTTGAGAATAAATTAGTCTTCATTCTCTGTCAGGGAAAAATGGATGCATAAACAGATGAATATTCCCTCCTCCCCCCCACCCCAAAACAGTCTGATCACAAATTGTCAAGTTTCTGTGTGTGATACTCCATGAAAAGGACTGGAACCAAGCCAATGGATTTGTTCATGTTTGTGTGTGTTTCTGTGGGCATGCATGCAGTGGTGGGAGAGGGGTATGTGGGTGGGTGAGGGAATAACTCCCTCTGGATTGTACTCATAACCTGCAAGTCATTTTCCACTGCAGTTTTGAATCTGATTGCATAAAAAGGAAGTGTTTAGAAACCTTTCAACCAGTATGGACAGTTTCTCTCATGAACAGAGAAAAAGAGGAAAGATACGTCAAAATACTGAGGCAAATAATGGAGAAGGTGGAGCCATGGAGTATGTAACATGAAGAGAGGCTAAGACAGATGGGTTAGGCTGGAGAAGGGAAGGCAAAGATTAGTCTTAATTGGAGTTTCACACTTCCTAAAGCAGTACTATAGCACACAGACTCAGTGTCCTTTCAGAGAGACTAGAGGAAGAACAAAAAGCTACAGTCCCAGGTTCAAGCATGAGGGAAAAAAGGAAGGTTTTCAGTGAGAGTGATTAAGTAGTGTTGCAGGTTGCACACGTGTGCAATCACTGACCTTAGGGACAGCTACAATTCAGCTGGACAAACCACTTAGCAGGTCAATTTAACTTCAAACTTTACCATCCTCTGAGCAGGAGCAGGACTAGATGACTTCAGAGTTCTCCTGCAACTTTATTTTTGTATGATTCCACTAAAAAATGTTTTCTATATTGACAAGAAACAGGGTCCTGATACATGCCAATCCAGACTTCTCTGTTGATATGCATGGTTTGTAGGTGTATATGTTGACAAGGATGAGACAAAGAGGATCCACCTGCAAGCATATAGTTGCCAATACAGCTAGAACAGATTCTGAGGGCAATTTATGAATGTACACTTGGTACAAACAAAAATTCTGCAATTCTTGAAAGCTGTTGGATACAACCAGTTGATTTTTTTCATGCTCTTTAGTCAGGAAAATGTACTCTGGACATGCCACTTACGATAATCAAAATACTACATGTTCTAAACACGTGTCACTAGTCTTAAACACATCAGATGAGCTACAAGATTTTTCATTTTTTGAAAGTCTACATAGCATGCTTGAGTAGTTGACTTCCAGCTCGGAAGGTTTTTCTAAGATAATTTTATTTATAATTGTTTTTCTGACCCCATTTTCTTAACAGACTGAGCTTTTACAGGTTTTATGGGAGCATTTGAGCTCTTGAACTGCTGACAGGTTCTTTGCATAAAGTAACAGTAAAGGTCCTTTTGTGTATATAACATCCAAATTTATCTTTTAAATTGCTGGAACTTCTCTGCACCACAACCCTCATATTTTATTTTGGCATATAATTTACATAAGGGGTGAAATAGTTTTAGCAGTTCAGATGCAGTTAAACCCCAAAATTCTTCCTGTTAGGATCAAAAGCAGGTCCTGGAACCTTATTTTACAAGTCTTTCCAATTTTCTATTTTTATTTATACTTTTAAGATAACATGCCTAAAATCATACACAGAAAGAGAGAGTGAGATCTCAAATAAGGCATAACTTGACTGCAATAAATAACACTATTTAATCTGGGTTATTCCACTACAGTAATAGGAATGGTCTCAAAGAAGAGTTGCCATAATTTGATCACACTACAGCAGGACCAGACATACTTTATCTTTTCTAAAAAAGAGACTAACCAAAAACTTGTGCTAAAATGAAGTCACAATAGTTTGCTTGATTGTTTGTTTTATTTACACAGAAAACTATCTTCTATTTAAATACTCTGTGAGAATCTGTTATATTGATTTTGCATTTGGCTTCCACTGCCCTGTTATTTTGTGTTACTTTCAATCTCTTTGTACTGATATAGCTATTAAAAACACATCAGAGCTAGAAAAATATCATAAAATGACCATGTTGCTGGACAGAATCATGAATAACTCCAATTTTCTGTCATCAGCCTAGAGTGAATAAAAGAAATTTAAGTTTGAATTCTCATAGTTGAAACAGTCAATTGAAAAAAGCAAATTCTTCTTAAGATACATGGGAGAGGAGGAAAATTACTAGATAGATACTGTATGATGGGATATTCTCTTTTAAAGACACTCTATTATTACTCCTAAATGATAGCTGCAAGCAGCATTGAAAAGAAGTCCATTTAGGTTGTTATAAAGATTGCAATGATGTGTAAAATAATCCCTTTTTAGGTAAGATTTAGGTGTAAAGTAAAAATACCTTAAGCCAATGGAATGGAGATATTTCCTTCTGCAATATAGTAATTCAGAAAACCAGAAGCCAAATTAAATATTAGATTTTTTTCTTTCAATGAACCATGAAATATAATATTTAAAACATCTAAAGGTATTTTGAGTGACAGTCATCATTAATAATAGTAGTGGATTCTTGTGTTCTTCTATATTTATGCTTCTTGTTAAATGAGATGATAGAATATTAACCAACTGTATCCTAAACAAACTTGGTGAAAAAGACATAAAGGAAGAGAAGCCACCACTCTACCCAATATCTAGTCAGAGAAAAGACCAACTAATAGAAAGGAACAATAAATAATCATGATGTACAAGAAAACAGACTTCCCTCACAAAAAACTACAAAAATCAAAACCCCAAACACTTGCAAAATAAAATTATTCAACTTGCTTTAAGTTGAAACCTTATATAAGTTATTAAAAGATTATGGTCTGTAAAGATAATCTTTCTTGAGCAAAGTATATTACTATCTTCCTTGACTGTTCTTTTTCTATCCTGAATTTCAGCCTCCTTGCCCTCAGGATATGGTTTCACCCCAAGTCCAGTTAGAAAGGAAAACCATCTGTGTTTTGTCTAAGACAGAAGAAATAGAGGAGTTTGTTGGAGGTTTTTTCTTAAATTGCTGGACAATCAAAAATGCTAAGAAAATAATTTTCATGTTGCAGGATTCGCTAGCTACTCAGGGCTGTGAGGATGAGAAGGAATTTTCCTGTGTGAAAGAACTGTGACTATTAGTACTGGGGTTGTAGGCATGCTTTCCAAAACCTGTGATTTCTTTGTTCTCTAATTCCATAAATTATAGGGATAAAGTCAATGTTGTCATGTAATTTCAGTATCAAGATGAAATGTGAAAAATATTAGGCAGGAAATTAGATGTGTCTGCAAAGATTCAACTCACTAATCACTGAAATACCTAGCAAAAAACCCAGACTGAGCTGTCGACTTAGTTTTTTTTTCTCCTTTAAGTGTACAGTATTTTTAAGTACAAACCAGATATTTTTCCTAAATAGAGTATAAATTTTTCAATATAGAGGTGAAATAATTATGTTAATTTAACAATGGAAAATTCTTACTGGAAACAAACAAAATAACAATTAGCATAACACATAATAGCATAATTGTGAAGAGGGAGAGGATGAAACAGAATAATTATTGGCAGTGCTTGAGATGTTTCTGAGGCACTGTTAAAGATATTAATTTAAATCTTTAAAAAAATCCCTGGTTCTATCAAGACCTATGGTCTATTCTGATGAACATATGGAGTGATGTTCAGCATAGGCATTCTAATCTCATTGGTTTTTAGGCAAAAATACCATATGGAAGGACCATATTGTGCTTAATCTCCTGAGTGTGATAGTAGGTAAAACCTTCACCCTATTACACAGTCTAATGTAACCAGACAGAGTAGAATCAAAACATATGCCAAGATTCTGCAAGTGTTTCAGAAATGCCTTTCTCTGAAGTTGCTGGTGATCTTGGAATTTTTGTAATTAAAAATAAAAACAGAAACAAACAAAAAAAGAGCAGATAAAAAAGAAGAACTATTTTCACAATTTATAGTAGCTATTAGGCAACAATATGAGTGGCCCTTCTATGCTATATTGGCTAATTGTTTGTTTAATCAGATAATATACATCTCACAGCACGGGAGGCTGTGAAGTTGCAACATGCATGATTTAATTATATCACAAATTTCAGATGCAGATGGAATTTTTCAATAAATTATCAGGTGTTTTGAATAACTTCTGAATCAAATTAGTTTATTCATATCAATATTTGTATTATAGCTTGATGTAGTCTGTGTACATATAAAAGTAGCTACCAAAATTTTTTGAGGTTATTAAAACAGAATACTGACACAGAGATCATTTGTATCACAAGCAAGCACAGAAAAGGTCACACAAAACTAACTTCTGGACAATATGCATCCACTGATGATCAGTCATTCACAGACATGTTGGGATTTTGTTTGTTTTTTTGTTTGGTTTGGTTTGGTTTTAATTTGTCATCTTTTAAAATGTATCACATGGGTAAGTTTATCTAGTAAACATCAAGTGTATTTATGTAAGTAACCTGAATGCAGACCTAGCCTGAATAACCCAACATAAATGTACAGTATTTTTGGGTCAGGTATGTGTGACTTATGTATGATATCTTTATTGGAAAATTCACAACTTGGGGAGAAAATAAGAGAAAAAAATCCTGTATTGTACATATCCTGTACAGCAAATTGCAAATTCCTTGATTTATTTCTTTCAGCTATTAAAGCTTGATTGTTGACATTCACAGTGGCATCACAGGTTGTGAACTAAAAACTCCTTTACTGTCAACACATTGGCCCTCTGATATACTCCTATGTTTGGAATGTATAAATTAGGCTACTAAAATGTGCTTTCCTCTTACACTTTCTTTGGATTCAGAAAATACTTTCCAGAGCTATTACATTTTATGTTTACCCCTAGATTTCTAGATAGTCAGATAAAATACAGCAAAGGCAAGACTGTCAAAGTTTTAGGTATGATCTCCAGAGGTCCCTTCCAACCCTAACTATTCTATAATTCTGTGATCTGCAAAATAAACTCCAGCCTCCTGCTGGTTTTTACTGTAGCAGAGATCATTTTCTTCACAGTGGCTGATATGGGCTATGTTTCAGTTTGATGGTGAAAAGAGCACCACTAACCCAGCAACGGTTTAGCTATTGCTGGACAGAGCTTACACAGAGTCAAGACCTCTGCCTCTCACATCTCCCCATTAACGAGGCTGGGGGTGTACAAGAATTTGGGAGGGGACACAGCTGGGACAGCTGACCCCAAATGACCAAAGGGATATTCCATATCCTATGACATCATGCTTAGCATACAGAGCTGAGGAAAATGGAGGAAGAGAGGGACGTTTGGAGTGATGGTGCATCTTCCCAAGCCACCACCATAGGTCATCCAGCGCGACTTTCCTGGAGACTGCTAAACACCTGACTGCCCATGGGAAGTGGGGAATTAATTCCTTGCACTGCTGGTGTGCACAACTTTGGCTTTACCTATTTAACTTTCTTTATCTCTACCCAATGATTTTCTCAATTTTATCCTGATTGTCTTCCCCAGCCTGCTGGTGGGGCTTGGTTGCATCTGGGGATAAATCAGACGAAAGTTGTAGACCTATAATGTAGTTTCTTACCAGAAGAAAGTGAAAGAAAAAGTGCACAACCTTGCAGAAGAGGGAGAAAAATCAAAGAGGCAGCAAAAATAGACAAAAGTGAGACTTCTTTCCCCCAAAATTTTCAATACTATTTTGAATGTCCAGCTTAAAAAAAATTAAAACAAAACAAAACAAAAAAATCAAATTCCAAATATTTTCTTTCTTTACATAATTCATTAAAAATGTTTCTGTAACTATATCTTTGAGCTGGCATACCTCTATTTCTTCTTTTGCTGCTCCATCAACCTAGAATCAAATTGACCCCTGTTTCTCTTAAATAGGTTGAATTAGTATGAATGTAATTTATTAGTATGAATGTCCCTGATATGTTTGGCTTACTTATCTCAGGAATTTCCAGTTTAAACAGATCTATTTTCATTAGTATGTTCTATGTCATATGTTGTATCTGCTATCCAATGATTGATGGAATGATGAATTTTGCAAAATTATCCAACTGCATGTCTTTTTTCATAACTTCCTTTTTTTTTCACTTTCCATCTGTAATTTCCCAGTTTGCCAAGTTGAGTATGTGCCAAAAACAGAGGATTTGTCTCTTGTTTAACTTCTCTTCATGTCCTGTTTGCAAGATTTTACTATTCCGTTTCTACTTCTGGGCAGTCAGCCAGCTACTGCACTGCTTTGCTCTGGCTTGACAACACTTACTAATTATGTGAAATACTCAACTCTCCAAGCCCACAAATGGGAAAGGAAAAGTTTCAGTAGCAAAGAATGCAAAAGCACTATAGGGCAAAGTATCTGGTCAATCATAAAGGAAAACATTTCATATGAACTCATCTTGTGCATTCCAGGTTCATAAAACATGTCACTTCTTGTTGATTTTGTTTTGATCATACCAGATGCTTCTGTTGCTTTTTTTCCTGTTCTAGAATTAAAACATTCCAGATTTTCTATTTCTTCCTCTTTTCCTAAAGTTAGTTTCTCTACTATCCATTATTGCTTCAATTTTATTGAGGAATCAGTTTTCTTTTTTATATTGCCCTAATTTCCTGATCTGTTTCTACTTTATGCAACAGATTTTTCATTGTATACATTTCTTAAATGTTTCTCAAGAATGTGAACAAAAATTTTTTTCTGATATCTGTAGGAGCGTTTTGATAGCAGGCATTGTGACCTGTTACGTTATAGTTAACTAGAACATTTTGGAGAGTAAATATATTAGACAATTGCATGATTTTTTTCTTTTTCACTAATGTTAACCCATCAGATACCTGGACAGTAATGGGTCCTGGCCACAATAACTCCATGCAGTGCTACAGGCTGGGGACAGAGTGGCTGGAGAGGTACACAGCAGAAAAAGACCTGGGGGTCTTTTTGATTGACAGCCAGCTAAGCATGAGCCATGAGTTATAGTCAGGTGTCCATGAGGGCCAATGGCATCCTGGCCTGTATCAGCAATAGTGTGGCCAGCAGGGCCAGGGGAGGGATTGTCCCCCTGTACTCAGCACTGGTGAGGCCACACCTCAAATCCTGTGTCCAGTTCTGGGCCCCTCAACACAACAAGGTTGCTGAGGTGCTGCAGTGTTCAGAGAAGCTGATGAAGGGTCTGGAGAGCACATCTGTGAGGAACAGCTGAAGGAGATGGTGCTGCTCAACCTGGAGATGAGGCTCAGGGGTGATTTTATCACACTCAACAACTCCCTGAAAGGAGGGTGTATCCAGGTGGGGGTTGGTCTCCGCTCCCAGATCACCAGTGACAGGACAAGAGGACACAGCCTTAAACTGTGTAAAGGAACTTGTAGATTGGACATCAAGAAGAATTTCTTCACAGAAAGGGTAATCGAGCATTGGAATGGGCTGCCCATGTGGAAGATGGAGTAGCAGTCCCTAGAGGTGTTTATGGAAAGACTGGATGTGGCACTGGCTGTGCCATGGTCTATTTAACATGATGGTCTGTGGTCACAGGTTGGACTTGATGATCTCAGAGTCTTTTCCAACATGATTAATTCTGTGATTCTGTGGATGACTTGTCTTTATGTGTGTGTGCATGCATGAAAGAGAATATCTATGTATGCAGATCTTTGTAAAGCAGTCTCATCAGTGAAACAGTAGCAGTCCTAAAAAACATACTGAAGAGATAACTGAAGAAGAAAAACTGAAGTTCACCATTTCATTCTGAAATTGAAAAATAATTACCAGATAATTTCTCCTATGTATATTACAAGAAATGAGTCACCTCCTTGAAGATTTAGTTTTCAATATCAGCTCTTTCAAACGACTCTGAAGTTCTAAATGTTTGCCTCTTTCCAGACTGTTAGCTTTTCTCAGTTAATATTAATCTATATTAATATTTTTTGACTTGCAGCTGCATTATGTAGCCCTTTGTTCTTGCCATGTTTTAAACTCTGTGCAAGGTTGAATGTTGCCAATATTCAAAATTAGAAACTTCTGGCAATATAACATGCTGATTCTGGTGACTCAGTACTATTCCTTCTGAGTCAGAACTGATTCAGCACAGTGGATCTGTTTCAATTTTGTATTGTTTAATTCATCTTCCTGTCCTGCTGGATTTTAGCCTGCCGATTCTACACCTTGGCAGCCAGCCAATTTAAATCAATGGAAAAATAGGAAAAGAAAGGACAAAAAAGCCTTTAATGACTTTTGTTTCAGATCCATGGTTAGGGGAAATTGCTGATAAAGGTGCTTCCGGTCAAAGAACATGTTAATTCAAGGTCCCATCTATTTATGAGCATTAAAGATCTGAGAAGGCTTTTGGATCTTTTAATCTGCCAGTTATAAACAGTATTTAACTTTATATTGAAGCAAAAATTAAACACACAACTTTGTTGCACTGTAAGCACTTTTTAATTCTATGCTGTATCTGTGGTATATTAATCCTGTGCTATTAATTAGTATGATTTTCTGAAAGGAAATTACAACATATATATATATATATATATATAT
>VZRH01003888.1:217964-252502 GCA_013397555.1 Urocynchramus pylzowi
CATACATAATATTTCTTTAAACTTCATTTATACAGGCTTAATAACATATACTTATTATTTTTATGTATAAAAGTGTAACATACTAACAAATTGGTAAGTTTACCAACTGCTGGTAACCATCACTTAGTAGATTCCTGATCTCATGCGTGTGTAAAATACAGTCAGTACATATATGACAAAATCTACTGTTCTGGTTTTGTTCAGTAGGCCTGTGCCTTTTGAAAATGCATAGTAAAGCCAAAGGCTCTAGTACAGTGTTCATGCATATGTAACAACAATTTTTAAAACTTGCTTAAAAAGTCAGGGCTCATGTACCAGACACACATAGGCAGAATAAATGAGTTTCCCTAACCATAGTCATCATGTGAAACTTACCATCAGAAGTCTCTCTTGCAATCAATTTTCTGTTTCTTGGGAAGTAGTTCATGTAAGAAATGATGCCCATATTCCACCTCAAACAAGAAGAATTCGCTGTCTTCTAGTCAGTCTGTAGATATAATAGTGTACTGTCTAAGCAAATAGCTTTTAAATATTTTTCCTATGGTTCAACAATTCTGTATAAAGAGACTGGCTCATGAAAAGACACCATGAAAATTAATTTAATTTAAGAATGCTTCATTTTTGTTTTGATTTGTTTACTCCCACAATGAAGAAAGAAGAAAATTTGGTCACTTATAAAAATGCATGTGAATGTTACCCAGTAACCCCTAAACTGTGAGTTAGTATTACATAAAGTATTGAATACACGCCCAGAGAGGAGTATTTCAGTTAAATAAAAAATCAAAAAATGGAGTTATAATTCAAATAGTAAGCTGTACCTTCTAGATTCTACCCTTAGTTATTTCTAAATACTCTGAAATCATTTCATGGAAGCAAGGATTTACACCCTTATATTAGTCTGGCTCTCTGCAATTTATATTTTCTCAGTATACTTCCATGTGATTTCTTTGGAAGTAGATTTCAATGAATATGGTTCCACTCTGGTAAAAGAAAACACACTCCTGTACCATTGTAGGAAGAGGAGACAATCACATAAAAATATTATTTCTGTCATTACAGAATGTAAGATTTAACATTTTAGATGAAAATTGATTGTAGCCATATGTCTTATTCAAGCATTGCTTCAGTCAGTTTTGATCTCAGACAAAGGAGTGAAAGATCACATTATTAATGCACAGTGTCTCTCTGTTCACATTGTTCACACTTCTTTTTGGCTCCAGTTGAATATAAAATTATTTTAAATTGAGGTATCGATGAGTTTTGAAATTAGATTTTGGAGAAAATATCCAGTTGCATTTGCAATATGTATCCGAATAAATTTATCAATATACTGTGATAGATTTGATTTTTGCAGGTGAAAAAAACCCAAGCTTTATGAACCTTTCTATCACACAGCTATGAATGAAGATTGATTTGAAGAATCTTTAGAAATAAAGATTAGAAGTTCAGTGAGCATTTCAGTGTCTTAAAAGTAGCACAAACATTTCTGACTGATATTTAGTCATTATATTTGTCATGAAGATTGACCTGAAAATTCTGTTAATTATAAAAATATCAGATATTGAAGTGCAGTAGAAAGTGAAATCATAGAACAAAATTAGCAGTACCACTGCATGTAATTTTGAATTTTTAATTTTGTTCTTTTTTTTTTTTTTCTTGCCAAATTGAGTATATATTATCTTCTTCTTCCTCAGTGAGTAAATGAGGTCAATGAAACTTTAAAGGTCATAAAGATATTCCAGTTACAGCAGTATTTAAATCATTGGCAATTCTGAAAATAATTTTTTGGTCTCATTTTGTTCTGTTCATTTCATTTGCTCAAGAATTGAATTTATACAGAATTAGCCTGACATTGCATATAGACTCACCAATCTGCCCCAAGTCTTTAACATAAATCCAGAAGCTGAGCTCTCATTACCTGGAATTCATGAATGAAATCCTGTGAAGTCATATTGAGGAAAGCCAATTTATGTTTTTGAAGAATTTTAAGCAAATCCACATTTATGGTTTTTATTAGATCTATTTTTTGAAGTATCATTTTTTCATTTTTCCAGATCCATGTAACAAAAGATTATTTTATCTCTACTACTACTGACTGATATATGGACTGAAACATTCAGTAAAATATGAAAGAAATTGAAATTCAATATTCATTCTATCAAACACATCTACAATACATGAATGTATATACAACAATATAAAATAATAAATTTTATTTAAAGACAATCTTTCTTGCTTAAAATTTTTGTAGCTGCAAAGCTATTTTGCTAAGAAACAAATGGGAAATTTTCTCTTTCCCATTTCATTTTTCAGGTATAAAGGGAGTATTATAGTATATCTTCAGAAATTTTATTTTTAGTCCCAAATTTTCTGTATAATATAGGCACAAATGCCTCATTGTAACTACCATCAAAAGTCGATCTAATCCATATATAATAAATATTCAAGATTTTCTGTTGATTTGTTGGGTTGACATATAATGCATAATTAGGCATTTCTACAATCTTTTTCTTTTTAGCACGTTCAGGATGTTAAATTATGAGGAACATTTGTGGAATATCTCTTCCTTGTAGCATTTAGATGGTCACAGACAGGTCAGTTATAAATTCTTATGATTACTTTGTCAGAAAACACCCATAAAGCTGGAAGACAAGACTTTAAAATGCTGCCAGTCTTGCAACTTTACTGTTACTTCAGCTGATTCATAATGCAACATCAGTGTTTCATTTCCTGATATTGTATTCCTGGAGCAGAAAACAGAAGATTGGGAAAGAAAAAGACATAGCGATAGATAAGTTTGATGCCCTGGAAAGAAGGATCAACACCCTACTGAGGATGAATGAAGAGTACATGATGAAGATGCTGATGTACTTTCACTTCTGACATTCTTACTGATAAGCAGTATGTAATACCAAGAGGAAAAGACACAAAGTAAGAAAAGTTTTCTCTGAGCATGGTTTCCACTCCACCTGAGCAGCAATTAGTTTCTTTGTGGGAAATATTTGACTAAAAAGCTAAATGTGGTGCTGTTGTATGTTATTACCAAAGGACAGCTGAGCATGCCTATGTGAATGTGAATATATATATATTGAGTTTTGCTGGGATATCATTGGGTTTGGGGTTTTCTTTAAATTAAACATTATTTCCAATTGATATAGACATGGTCTTAGGCGTAAGAAATGTAGAGACAAATAAAATATAGGACAAAGAATCTTCTGGATCACAGAAGCCCTGAAAATTAAAGACTGAAGTTCACACTTAAGGTGGAATAAAATTCAGAACTTATTCTGTTAGGTCTCATTTATCTATTGCATTTGATTTCTTCTTCATTTCATATTTAATTCATTTCCAGATTACAGTATCCTCCATTTGTCTTGCTGATATGCAGTATAGAAATAGAATAGTATAGAAATTGCTTGGTCAAGCCAAGCAATTAGATGTCACTATCCATTGGTCATCTGTCTTGGATGAGTAAGGTACCTACGGAAAAATTCACTTAAACTCTTCTCTTAGAAGATCACAGAACTTCAATAGCTCATTTTTAAGTGCTGGTTGGGAGTACTTAAAACACAGATTCTAGTGCTCTATGTGTTATTCAGTCCATGGAAATACATTGAATATAGGAAGACAGGAAAATTTTTTTCTTCTCACCTTGAAAAACGCATTCCAGAAAATTATCATAGCACAAGGGTTAAGAAATTCAAAAGTCCAAACCTACTCCTGATTACGTGATCTGCTCTTTTATAGGAAAAGAAACTCTAGAAGAAAGCATTAAGCAAAATGCTAAATTGCATCTTGAAAACCCCCAGGGATGGTGCATCTACTATGTCCCTGCGAAGGCTGTTCCTGATTGATGGTTTTCATTGTAAAAAAATTCCTTCTTGAATTGAGATGAAACCTCTCTCCATTCAACTTTTACCTGTATTTCCTTGTCTTTCCCATGTGATACCTTGTGACAAGAGAGACTCCATCTTCTTTGTAGCTAACCTTTTTGCACTGGAATACAGTGCCTTCTCTGGAGAGAAAAGAAAGTTAATGGATTTAAACCAAAAAATCACAGGTTCAGATTAGATATTAGGAGGAAATTCTTCACTATGATGGTGGTGAGGCACTTGAACTGGTTGCCCAAAGAAGCTATGGACATGTCAGCCTTTTCTAGTGAAAGCTGCCCCTGCCCATGACAGGGGAGTTGAACTAGATGATCTTTAAGGTGCCTTCCAACCCAAATCCTTTCATGATCCTGCCATTCTTCAACATTTCATCATAGGGCAGAGTCTTCAGCCCTTCGATTATCTTTCTGACTCCTCATAGTCTTATTCTATTAAGGCCAGATCTAAAATAATGCTGCTGCTATGGATGAAACTACGCTGCCTAAAGAAGAATTACATGTACGACTACCTAGCAAGGACAGTGCTTGAAACATGCCTCTTGCCAAGATCTCTAACCTATAGAACCTCAATCCATCTTTTCCTCATTGCTTGAGGATGGCTGACCAATGTGTTGACTTCCTACAAAGAAAATGGACTGCATATACAGAAATTGAATAACTGATTCCTTTAAGTACTCTTCAAAGAACCCTCTGCAAGCATTTGCAAAATCAAAGTCCCAGTCATTTATCAAAACAGAATCATATCCTTGTGTAGCTGTTTCTGTTGCAAAAGCCCTTAATGAATAAGACCTTGAATGTTTAAAAAAAATTAATATGATTTATAGCAGTAATCCTCTTAAACACTCCAGTTTTTGTCAGCTTTCAACTAACAAGCTCAGTTATTAATGGCAGCAGTCTTACAACACTCAGGGATTACTGCCCAGGCCTGCTGACAATGCACAGCTAGTGACCAGTTTTCGAAGTGCAATCTGTTATTGTATTTCACAGTCAAATCAATGTTTAAAATTGCTTGAAGCATGATAACTTGCCTCTTTTAGCAAGCCCACTATTTTAAAAAAAGTGAACATCATTGTATCATTCTTTTTTAACTGTGATTAAATGTTATGATTATTACCAGTGTAAGTTATCTGGCAACATTTTTTAGTTTGTGGTTTGACCAGATAAACTTGAAAAGAATATTAAGCATAAAAAATAACTTTGACTATAAAAAATTATAGATATGTCAGAAACCTGTCTACCATCTCTTAATTCTTAATATAGAATTTCTGACAAGCATACAGATTTGCCTTAATTATTTATTTATTTCACTGAAACTATTTTCATCTGTTTTAAATTTTTAATAAGTCTATTTAAATAAAGAGAAGTCTGTTGGGATGTTGATTTTATGTTTGAAAATCCTGAAGGATTTTCAGAAAATGTAGGTTTGTGGTATTTGATGTAAAATCCCTTGTTGAAAATTGAGAGAATTCCACAGGAAAATTTCTAAACATTGGAAGTGTCTATGGCTAATGCAGCAAAGGCTAGTGAACATGACTAGTGCTCTATGAACTCTCTCTTTTGCCCTAGTCCTGGAGCCTCTGGAGTCTCCCAGGCAATTGCATTTCCTTTCTCCCCCAAAAATAAAACAAAACGTCTCCGTATCTTGTTCCAGTTTTGTTTACCTTCAATATTTGGCAGCATCAACCTACCTTGTACAGGCTAGTGAAAATTCTGTAAAAGATACATTTTCTGTTGAAAAAGCACTTGATGGTCCAGTTGTCTTGCCTATGTAGTAGTCACTAAAATCTTCAGAATGTGGTTATTAAGGCATGCATTGTATAAAGGAAGTTCAGCAAAAGGAGCTTGTTATCCTTTACCTACTGACTTACTATGTTCTGCTCAGGATCTATATCCCTTGCATCTGATCTATCCTGCATCTGATTTGAAGCAATTTTAAAATTATTCTATGATTAATATTAACAAAGTAACAAGAAGCCTTTAGTACTATAAAAGCAAATGTAAAATCTTACAAGCACAGAGAATTTTTGCTGCATTGGCAATTTTTTTTTCTTGATATAGAGAATATGACACATCTTTGTAAACTATAAGAGGATATAGATAAAGTATCTTCTTCTGGCCAGGAAGTTGAACAAGCTGCAATATGACACAGGTGTATTGTGCATCAGGACGAGTAACAGTAGGCTATTATGTCTTGATCCAGAAAGAGTGGATGTCATTGTTAATTTTAAAATTAAAAACCTATTCTACTGAAAAAATTAAATCACTATTTTAAGAACTACTGGAATATTTAATCTTTAGTGATTTAATGTGTGGAAACATGCATAATATGTTAATGTAGTGATAAATCTGTGAAAGAATTCTAGAAACTCTGAAGAAAAAAAAAGAGAGAAGATGTGTGGCAGATTATAGAAATACATTACTAGATATTGGCTTGAAAACACACAGGAAGAAACCATTGTGATACTGATTTTCTATGATTCTGTGGAAGAAACAAGAATTCCACCTGGACAACAAAACCCCCAAATGGATGCCTGTGATTTTTTTCTCTGCCAGCATAGTTTATAGGAAAAGGGGCTTTGTTCTTTGCTACACAGATGGTAAGAGAAAGAGAACTGAAAGCTCTGCAAGACATTTCACAGAGACATGTCTGACAGGTGATCAAATCATCGAACACTTTTCCCTGAAAAACAATGTTCAGATGTAGTCTAAGCATACACCCTGTGACAGCAGGAACATACTTTCCTCTGTGTTGACATTCATTTTAATAATGGAAAAAGCAAGCGGAATTTCTGGCAATGACAACAACAACAACAAAGTATATGCTTTCATGTTTACGATACAGAACTCATCAATTAAAGTATTTCTTTTCTAGGGGGTGCCTATTTTAATAAAAAACTTTTAACTTTTGATAGCATATGAAAAAACTAGCGATTCAGATGTGGAAACTCTGTACAGTCTGTTTTAGAGGTAAATGGTCTTATTCAGTACTGGATTATAAATGTCGGTGAAATGCTATTAATGGTGTTAACATGATGGCTTCCTACTAAATCATGTCCTTGATATTCAGAGCTAAACACATAAACAACGTTTCAAGGCTCCTGTCACTCAGAAGCACATTTCTGCAGAATATAAGCATATCTGTCACCCTGAGATGTACACAGAATTTTTTTTTTTTTAAATGCAAGAACATGTGCCTAATTTTAACTCTCCATTGTCCAAAAACAACAGAAAGAGCCTCCAATATGTCATGAAAATCGTAATCTTAATTTCATACCTCAAAGAAATAGATTACCAGAAATTATTTTCGTATAACTCTTGTGGCCTATATTTGTTGCTTCACTTCATGTTCAGTATTAAACATCACAAATATCATATAACCTATCTTATATGTATTAAGTACATCTACTATAAATTTACAGAAGCTATTAGTGACAAATATCTTAATGTGAACATTTGCCCAGTACTGACTTGTACTTTGTTGAAAAGCCTACAGGAAAAAAATTCTTGAGTATTTACTTTCCTCATCTAGTGACAAAATCATTTTATTCACTCTTTATAGTATAATGAATCAGAAATTGTTTTAGAGGAAGGAATTAATAGCAAGAACATAGGACTAGCATAAACACACTACCACAACAAAGCTATACCAGCCTGTCTATCTGCAAACCATGTTTTTTGTTCAAAATTAAAAATCATTGCAAAGAAACACTTTAGTGTATACTAGCTGAGGCTTTAATCATTCATGGAAGTTCCAAAATGTTTTCCCATGTATGGTACTTCCTTAGAACTTTGATAGTTTATATTTGTTAGTCTGCATTTTGTGAAGGAATTCTATACTAACAGGATAAGGCAAGAGCATGGTTGTTGGAATTACCTCTGCTGCAAATCATGTGATTTGCACCAAAACTACTAGTCTTATTATGCTTTGTGGTGTCTTATACTAAATGGGATTCTGCAATATTTGGTGCTTTGTGCTTCACATAAAAACCACTTTTCACTAAAAATATTGAAGTAAAATCTAACATGCAACTCAATATTGTAAAACACATGGACAGTATGGTTGATAACTCTAACTCTATCAATGAAAACTCTAACTTTATCACTGCCTCACTACATGTGTATATGTATATATATATATATATATGTATATATATGTTACTTTGATGTCTTTTTCCAAGCTTTGGTCATTACATTATTGACAGTTTGAGGACTAAGGAGTAAATATAGAAATACAAGGAATGATTATTCCTGGCTTTCCCTCCTAGTTTCCTTTATTCCTTATTGCTTCTAAAAATATGAAAAGAATATTTCAGGGGATAATATGCTTTGTTCATTCAACATAAATAATTAATTAGCAAACATGTTTTAAACAAATGTGTGCCTTCTCTTAGGGAGTGAAAGGAACACTTAGCTGCAGTACTCTAGCAAATAGGCAACAGATTAACTGCTTATTTAAAAGATGTCAAATTAATCCATCCTAAATTGAAATTATACTTAAATTTTTAGCTCTCCTAAATAGAAAGGTTTCTAGGAAACTTTTTTCCCCCGTCTTCTTCAATGATATTTTCCATTCTAAGGTGCAAAGGAAAATAGATTAATACTCAATATGATGATTTTCATTTATGTCATTAACGCAAATCAAAGAAAAACTTGCATAGGTTTAGATCATCACACACAGAGACTTTGTTAATAGCATAGTGTTGATATTGTGAAGCTGAGCACCTGAAAATTAAGGAATGCCTGCAATAAGGATCTGCCATACCTTAAATCTCTTCTCTTTCTGTCATAAACATAACTTGCAACAGACCTTAATTATGCAATCATCTACTACTTTTTAATGAGCCTTTCCTCATTTAATGCAGATAACAGATGGCATTCATTTTTTTAGCACCTACTCAATATTTTCTTTCCCTACATCATTCAACGTTTGGTCCTAAGCCCTAGAAATCTCTTGCTACATAGTTTGCTCTGAAGACAGTATTATAAATTTACATCTAAGCTTTACTGTGAAGTTGTAATGATGGCACTTCCAAAATATTAATGTTTGCTTTCACACCTTGTGAATGAAAACTGAAGAATATAGAATTTTTTTTTTCTGATTTCTTCACCTAAAATGCCATGTTCTGAAAATCATGTGGTACATGATGTATTTAAAATCCATTTTCTACAGTCTCAGCCAAAATTCTAGGCCATCTACATTTTTAGAAGTAAGACAAACACCAACTCAGAAGTCCACCACTATGGAAAGAAGGATTACATAATTAGTGTTAAAATATTAAGACACTGATATAAGTGATTTGACTTTATCACTCATAAGACATGAATGAAAGAGAGTGAAAGATCCCACTTCTCTGGAGTAGTATTTATTTGCTTGGACTGTGAGATCATCTTTGTGATTTTTGGGTTAATCTACAGTGAAAAAATTAAAATGTGGTCAGGTAAGAAGAAGGACAAACTTTGTACATGCATTTCCAAACTTTCATCTGGTTTTCCACCTATGTCATTGAATCTAATTAAATTTTTCAATTGTAACAGCAATATCAACGTGTGAGTTATTATCTTAGTTAAAAAACAAGCTCACTTTGATTTTGAAATTCGAACACCTGAATTCACATGGATTTTATTTACTTTTACAGAAAAGCAGGAACTTTTGAAAAGTTGTCCATCATCTCTGCAATACACTTGCTCTTCTCTTAGTTATGTTTCCTAGGCAGTCCCAGCCTTTCCTGGGACTTCAGCTTCTTATCTGCCTGCTCTAAATCTCCTGAAGTTTCTTTTCACCTGTCTTTTTCCCCATCAAGTTTCTGTTTTGTTTCTATTTGGAGTAGCTTTTTGTTCAAATTTAGTGTTATACACTTCAGAAAGGTTTTTCCCATTTGATTTCTAATTTTATTCTCAGTTTTTCAACTGTATGATTTCTTGTACTGGCCTTTTCAACCTGTGTTTGTCCTTGTATTTCTTCTTCCCTTCCAACACTTATCTATGACAAGGGAAGAGTGACCGATGTCATCTACCTAGGCTTCTATAAGGCCTTTGACATGGTGATTAACAACATACTTATCTCCAAACTGGAGATGGACTGGAAGCATGGACTGCAGTTGGCTGTCTGTATCCAGATGGCCTGTCGTGCTTAATAGCTCGATGTCTAGGTGGAGACCAGTGGTGAGTGGCATCCCTCAATGCTTTGTTTTGGGACCAGAGCTCTTTAATATCTTTATCAGTGACATAGACAGTGAGACTGAGTACAAGTTGGCAGATGGCATGAAGCTGAGTGTTGTTGTTGATACAACAGAAGGCAGGGATGCCATCCAGAGGGACATGGGGACATGGACAAGCTTGAGCAGTGGGCCCATGAGGCTTAACAAAGCCAAGTGCAAGGTGCATTACCTGGCTCGGGCCAATTGCAGGCATGAGTACTGGGAGAAGAATTCATTGAGAGCAGCCCTGTGGAATGGAGCTACATCATTCTCATGGATGACATAATCCAACAGCATGTCTTCACAGTCCAGGAGGCCAACAGCATCGTGGGCTGCATCAAAATACGTGTGGACAGCAGGTCAAGGGAGAGGATTCTCCCACCATACTCTGCCCATCTGAGACCCCACACGTGGGGAATTTTGTGTCCAGCTCTGAGCCATGAATGATGGCACAAACATGAAGACAAGCTGAGAGACTTGAGGCTGTTCAGTCTGGAGAAGAGAAGAATCCTGGGACACCTTATAGCAGCCTTCCAGTACCTAAAGGGGTCTAGAAGAAGGCTGGAGAGGGAATTTTTACATAGAAAGGTACTATTGAAAGGTACCTTGATAAGACAAGGGGGAATGGTTATAAAATTAAAGAGGGAAGATTTGGGTTAGATTTTAAAGGTATATTCTTTTCTATGAAGTTGGTAGGACACTGGAATAGGTTTCCCAAAGAAGTCATGAGTGCCCCTTCCTTGGAAATGTTCAAGGCCAGATTGGATGGGGCTCTGAGCAACCTGGTCTAGTGAAAGGTGTCCCTGTCCATGGCAGGAGGGTTGGATCAAGATGATCTTTAACTTCTTATGCAATCCCAACCATTCTATATGATTCTATAACAGGAAGAGGCCTAAGGTGACCTGTAAAGTAAATGGCTTGAAATGTTTCTGGGTTCCAAGGTAATATGAGATGCACAAGTCTTAAATTAAAGGGGAATAGATAACTGAAAAGATTTTTCTATGTGATATTTGAGAAAAACTTGTAATTAGTCTTGTTATAAATTCCTAACAGTCTTGAGATGATGTATACAAACCCTCTTTTTTTTGTAGATTAAAAGGCAGCTCCAGAAAATCTTTAGCTTTGGGTTTGTAAAAAGTTAGTCCATTTGCCAGATGACAAAAATAATCTGTATGCTAGCATTTTCCTGGCTTGCAGAATTGTTCCAGTTTGTAAATGGTTGTGTAAAATTCATTGCCCACATACTCCTTATAGACTATGCATCCATCTAGAGGTTTAAGTACATGTTTAAGATTTTGGGGAGGAATTCAGTTACTTAAACAGAAGATACGTAAAGCCATTTTTTAGGTCATCCTATTTCATATCTAACAGCACTGTGAGGTGCCTCAGCAAAAAAGAGAAATCACACATGGCACTATGATGAGGCAGCTGAAAACCATTCTTGGGAAGAAATTAATTTCATCTAAATGTAGACACCTGCAACACAGACTTTTACATTCCATCTAGTCATTACAGGGTCATTTTCTAGTCAATGGAGAGCAATAAGTACTTCAAGAGCCTAATTCATCTGACTGAATGTCTATGTCTACTCTAGGATGAGATGAACCATGCCCTAAAGGCATTCTTTAAAAATAAAGGTATCTAACATGATTAGCTGAGATTTGGACATCTATATTGTAGACATCAGCATGTACTCAGATGGATAGGATTCGTGTCAGCAGAGTGAAGGAATCTTCTGGCAAAACAAGTCTGCCAGATAACAATGATTCTCTAAAACTGAAATATCTAATTATTTTTCTGAGTCTGGCACATGGGTTTCCAGTTGTCTGATGTTTTAAATCCATAGCTTAAAGGTAGCCTCCCTACTGACTACATTGAAGTTCTAAACTCATGGGTGAGCTGAGAGTGATTAAACTTTCCCAAACCAAATAATAAAATTATACTGAAGTCAGGCACACTGATCACAAATACTCAAGCATTTTTCCTCTCAGTATGAAAGTATAATGGAAGGATTGCTTCTAAGCTCTGGATACTGAACTGGACTGCCAACACAAATAAATACTGTTCTTATTAACAGACATTCACTGAATTCAAGCATATGTGACTCAATATAGAAAAAACAAAATATGAATTGAATGGCACATGCAAAGGTATCAGGAGCTAAATGAATCATTGAATCATAGAATTATCAAGGTTGGAAAAGACCTTTCAGATTATCACGTCCAACAGTCAACCCAGCACTGCCACCATGTTCAACACTAAACCCTGTCTCCAAGTGCCATATCCATTCATTTTTTTAACAATTCCAGAGGCAGCAACTCTGTCACTATCCTGGACAGTCTGTTCCAATGTTTTACAACCGTTCCCATTAAAAAACTTTTCCTATTATCTAAGCTAAACTTCCCCTGGCACATGAAACACACAAACATCTTCCATTGGTAAGATTTACTCTCTTCTTATTGTCCAGCTCTAAAATTCAAACAGACGAGTTTAACAGTGTTTATTAGATAAATAAATTTATTTGACAGGTGAGTCTGGACTTTTTTTTATTATTTGCCATTGTTCATTGTTGGCTAAACTAAAACACAGATTTCAAAACAATACTTGGGAATTTGAATATCATCTTAATGATACAACCAGGTTAAATATTTTTGTAGACAGAATAAAAAATTCTAAGAAGGAATGCATTCTTTGAAATGTAATCTTATGTTTCACAGCCTCTGAAAAGAGACCGATTAATACACTTCCTGTGGTATTTGTGAATTGGTGACAAAGCTGCTCACCCAGAGAAAACATCAGATTGAAAGATTATTTTAAAGTGGACCTTCTAGGTGGTGCACTGTTGGCATCCCTTATAGTATCACACTTCAGTCCTGTAGCATAGTTATTAGAATATACTAATAAAAAATTCTGGTTTTCTGTGTCTAGTCAAGTTGACTATAAAGAAATGGCTGCCTTTTTTAATGGTCAATTAAACACTTATGATTACATAGCCAAAGAATCACAGCTTTCCTTACAGAGGATACTTGAGGTTAGTATGTTCTATAAATCAGAAACCATATTTTAGAACAAGCAAATGACTAGACATTAGTAACAAGCAGACTGAAACTATCATGAAAGCAATTAAAAATATTTATAGACTATGTTTCATGAAACCAAAATAATACTCATTTTTTCAGGAGATGACTTTTTACTGTAAATAATACAGTTAATGGCATACATTCATCATATCTCACATTAATTAGATTTTTTTCTTTTCGTTAGGATCTATGAAACAGTTTAAAGTACCAATGTCAACAACAGTTAACATGATTAAAACTGCATTCCTAATAAGATTTTTATCCCAACTTGTATTAATGTTTATTTAAAATGCTTCTGTGCTGTGGAACCATCTGTTTCTTGCTAGTTATAGTACCTGAATTCCACAATCATAGGACCCAAGAGAGTTTTTCACCTATTTTTCTTCATAGTATAGCAGGCATTCACTACTGCATTCAAAAGAAATATGTCAACTGAAGTTCAGAAGTTGTAATCAACAGGAAAATATTTACAAACTTTTAAAACTGAAACTTCTTGGAAACTCCTTCTAATGTTATTGGTAAATTTTCTGGCTGTGGATTTTTTCACATTTTACAAGGAAGAAGGGAAGAGATACTAGTAGCTAAAATCAGTCATCCTTCTGTATGTACTTTAAAAAATTAGCTTTCTATAAACATATGACTTTCAAACCATCTTTTGAAAAATATCAAAATCAATTAAGCAATGGGTAAATTTTCATGTAAAAGAAGAAATCAATCAGCTGTCATTTTTGATTGATTATTCTGGAATAGAGTGGTGTTAATTTATTGCACATTATTCTACATCTATAAAAACACCATGTGAATTAGGTATGACATGCATCATAGTAAATGAATAGAAAATTTAGTTTCCCTTTTGAAGTCTTGGTTTGTATCATGTGATCATCTGCTCTTTATTTGGTAGGTCATTCCTGTTAAGTAGAAAAGTAAATTGCTTTCTAATAAAGGTCAGATTTTTAAGTAATAAGAGCTTCAAAATCTCACAAGTTAAACTAGAATATATGGTGCATAAAGGTAAGGTTGTTCTTTATAAGTTTTGGCAAGGGGGATTTTGCTTAAAAGGTAAACCAGGCCTGGGCTATATTACAACACAATGTAAAATATACCCACATAATTTAATCAGACTGATACAAAAATAGGGACACATATAGAAAGGAATATATATATTGCTCAGAATTTTGTCTGAATTGGAGAAAATACACAGTCCTTTGCATTCAGCAGTTTATAGCAACATGAACATGAATGAGGATTTCACTAAAAACCAGATACCTGTCTCTTGGCCAAAATGCTTACTAAAATCTAGAAAGGGAAAAAAAAAAAACAGCCATATCAATTGTTAAATAGATCTGATTTCTCTACTACAAATACAGTCAAAAATCAGAATACAGTAGAATCACTGCATCCCTAGTGTTTAAAATAAGGTTACACTAAGAGATATAGTATCTCTTAGTATATATCTACAGTACTATCTACTGTAGATACACATTATGTAAGTAATGGCCATATCTATGTGATAAATTAAAGAGCTTAGAGACAAATTGCATTTATCATGCACTTAAGATCATCTCACCTGCAACCCCTCTACTAATTGATTGCCACTGGGACTACTTTTACTACTTTTAGATACAAATAGTTGAAGTCAGACTGGCCATAGTTAGCCTGACTTGCATAGGTGTGCATTTGTCACTTGCTGGGCAGCTGGTTTGGCACGGCTGGTGGAAAGGAAAAAACAGGGTTCTCTGTTCACACCTAGCCTTTATACAGGTATGGGACATTTTGCAGCACCTGTTTCTAATCTGTTGAGATTTCCCTCATTGGAAAACTAGTAAGTTAAAACAGATGGAGCCCCATCCTTGCAATCATGAAGAATGCACTGAAGACAGGCTGCATTAAGGCTTGGGACAGTGCTAACTAGATTTTAACATGCAGTCATGCAAAAGCATGTATGCATTCACTATCTAAACATTACATAACAAATTGTACCAAGGCACAGAAAGAACCATAGGAAAGTAAAATTCATCTCTCAGGTGAAGGGGACTATGGGAGTTAACTTTTAAAATAAAAGCAGAAATTAGATCAATATATTGGTGAAAAAAAGCTTGGAAAACCTTATCTGAAACTGAATTTGGTCTTGCTTTAAGACCTCCAGAAATCTCTCCCATCTGAAACTAAAATGATGCTCTGGAAGGAACAACAGTCTTTTCCATAGATTCCAACAAGAATATATTTTCTTGGGAATCTCTTCTGCTTGCAATTCTTTCAGATTTTAGGAATCAAACATTTCAGGCATGACTTACAACTACTATCCTTTATGTAGTAAAATAATAATAACAACTATTTATTATTATTATTATTATTATTATTATTATTATTATTATTAATTATTTTTAATAATCCTTGTGGTTCCCTTCCAACTCCAGACATTCTATGATAACAATATTAGCAACAACAATAACAACTATTATTACTATTATTATTATTATTATTATTATTATTATTATTATTATTATTATTATTATTATTATTATTATTATTATTTTAAATGCTACATAATATAGGAGGGAGATCTTGTGAGTCTATGAGGGGGAGGGATTGAGAAAAATGGAAACTGTCATGCTTCTACTAACCTCAGCACTCCTTTTCCCTGGCAGGCCTCCAAAACCTTTCTCATTTATGCAGTCTTCGGGGTAAAAAGGAGGCTGCTGGTTGCTGATTAAAGTCTCCCTTGGCTGTTGTCCTGCCTGGCAGACTCTCTTTTTTTTTTATTTTTTTCCTACTGGTTATTTAATATACTTTACTCTACAATTAGTCTACAGGGGCTCGCTAAAGGCAGACACTCCTCTCCCTGCCTTTGGCTGCATGCTGTCATGGAAATGGTGCAAGATCACAAACTGAGTTATCCAGAGTAGATCACTGGGAAGCTATGCATATGAGCTTCTGCTGGAGTTTTTTGCCTAAAGATGTCTTTTTAGATATTTGCAGTACTCCTAGAAGTATGGACAATCATTATAACAAAAATGCATTGATCCAATTTTTGTAAAAATATTCAACATTTTACCTTAACACTAAACAAAAATTAAAATGAAAAAAAAATGCTGCCAAAAAAAGATGATTGCATTTATGCACTTTGGTTCGGAGAGTTTTAGTAGTGCATCCCTCTTCAGATACTCTCATCTCTATTAGGAATTTCCTGACAGGAGTAAATTACTAGTCCTAGTATTTCCTTAGTATATCCTTAACATGTTTATTCCTTAATAGTAACGGCTATTAGTAGCATAGGTAGAAAGACCCTCCCTGGCCTCACCCTTTGTCAGATCCCCTAATCCTTCCCATTCCAGCTGCAGAGTTCAAATTATTCTTACTTAGGAAAGTCAGACCAGTCAGTCTACTTTGTAGAAATTTTGATTTTTGTATAGGCTAAGAGAATGTATGAGTCAGAGCAGAACAGTTTATTTCCCATAGTTTTACCAGATGAGTGAAGGGTTCAGATCAGAGTCTAGCTATGGGCAGACATGGTTCCAACAAGAATTAGGCTACATGAAAGAAGTCTCCTGTTAGTGCCTCCTGTACACGCAGGAGCTGTGTGTTTTTTGAGTCAGCAACTCACTTTGGCTTTGACTCCTGTCTGTGTCCTGCCTCTTAAAATACGTGTCAAGGGCATGAAAAAGTATGATGCACAATAAAGAGAAATTATTTAATTAATTTTGTCACATTTTGTGATATCATGATGCAGGACATTCTGACCAAGTGAAAGAATAATTGATAAAAATTACTACAGTCCCTAAAAGTTCTACAAACTATAATAAAAAGCCATGCTATAAATCCAAAATGACCTGCAAAACTCAGGGGGAAAGTGAATATGATCTCTTCCCAGTTATTCTAGCAGAGACAATATAATTTTTGAACTTCATGACAGCTCTATTGCTTTTTGTGCCATGATTTGGCAGTGTGTTATGGGTACTTTCATCCAGAAATGCTCTTTCATCCGAGACTGCAAAGTCAAGACTTTTCTTGTCATCCTTTTATAACATTGTAACTTGAAAAAGATCCAGCACTAAATACAACAGAGAAAATGAACCAGAAATCAGCACTATCTGCAGTGCATTTAATTCTGAGTGACTGAGTAACAAATTAGCCATTATGGCAAGGGCAACACTTTTGTATATATTTGCTTTTCATGAAAATAATTGAAATCAGACTTTTTTTTCACTTTTTAAAGAAAGATTTTATATTAAAAGATGAAAGTCATTTATTTGAAAGATACTTCTTTGGTTACAGAAATAAACTGTACACAAAGAAAAGGAAGAGTGCGAAGCTTTCTGTTATGTTATGTTTGGGATTCACTACACCAGAAATAGGAATAGATAGATATGAAATGGAATATCAAGGTCTAGCTACTATTAACTGCTTTTTTTAGTGGAGAGAAATAGGGATTTCAGAAGGCAACTCATCTACCTGATTTTCGCTAGATGCCTCTGTAATGAGGGACCTATTGTTTCACGTTGAGTACACAGCATAACTAATGTGTATCTACTTTGGGATATATAGATACATCTATCTATATGCCTATTATATCTTAATAATTAATTATATATTAATTTATATCTTTACATTTGGGTTTATTTATGACAGATGAATTCCCATATATCACGTAAGTACATGCATAACACAAACATGAGGCAGGGAGACAGCTTGTACTCCAAGAAAACTGCAACACCCAAAATTAGACAGAAGATGACAGAAATATGAACAACAAATAAACCCCACCCCAAACCCTCCATAAATAACCAACCAAAAAAAAGAGCCTATCAAAGGGTATTGTCATCCTTGTTGTTTGTCATCATATAGTAAGCACAGAACACCTTCACTGGTGCCTTGTTTAATTCCAGTTGAAAACATTTCCAGGAAGATAGTGGTGCAGGTTTATGGGTGTTTTAAACTATCAAAGCAAGGATTAAGAAAGATTATCTGAACATTTTAAAAATTAATCTGACACATAGCTGCATTAAAGTGGTGGGTTTTAGGACTAATAAGCAGAAAGAATAGAGATAGGCCAAATATAAGTGTCTGTAAAGGAGTTCAGATCAAAGACAGCATTCAATTCCTGGGCCTGAAACATTTTGATAGCTCAAATATAACAGGAGATCTGGAAGGAATGAACAAGACCTCTTTTTCCAAAACACTGAATCTGAGCTACTGGCAAGGTTGCTATGAGAAGACACCAGAATTTCAAAAACAAAACTTACAGAATGATCCTAGATCAGCAATTCAATGAAAAAATTGATGAAGACCACAGTTACACACACAGTTTAATCAGTAGATACTCAAAGAAATGATAATAGCAAAATTTATTTCATGCTTGGTTACAGTTAGAAATGTTAAGTACACAATTAAACTTTACATTAGATGGTAGATTATTTATGAAATCTTTTTTAAAACTTTTGGGCTTTATTACGCTAAGAAAATAAAAAGCCAGATAATAAACATGATGTATGTTTTAGTTCTCAACAAGCTTGTATAAAAAAAAAATAATTGAAGTTCTAAAGTATGACTATATTGACCTTATTCAGTCAGAGTAAATATTACTCTTTCAAAATGTGAATTGCTTCCATAGGACTCCTGGAAGAGTAATGTGAAGAACAGTGACAAAATTGGGCTCTGTGTAAAGATGCTGCCTTAATCAAATTCCAAGTAAAGATACAAGTTTCATTATACACATTTTTGCAGAGAGGAAAAAAGCTGTAATCTATCCAACCAATGTGGAAGTGTACCCACAAAAAGTACGCCTTGGCAAAATAAGTTAATGCACATTTATGGTAAGTGCTTTGTATGTTTTGTTTAGAAAGTGTACTATGCAGAACAATTAACTTAAAAGGATCAAGTACGTGTGGGAAGGGAGATTAGCAGAGGAGACTGCAACTAAGGAAATGTTTTGCAGATGTACTGCATTTAAATTAATAAAATCTCATTAGGTTTTATGTTTGCCAATAACGGCTGGAAAAGTTACCACACATTGTAGGAACAATTACCCAAATCTTCACTGTCTCATTAGGTTTGTCATACTGTTTTCATTATAATACATTAGAACTTGCAAGTGAGCCTTCAGTAATGACATATTGTTCCAATTCTCCTTTCAGCAGGCTCTAAGATATTTTAGTATTTGTGTTATAAGCCAGCAGGTGTCTTCACTTTGGTTTTTTTCTCAATCGGTTTTATACAGACCTCCAGACACAGAATGGAATGCAAAAGGGCTTTCAACAACCGCATAAAAATGAGTCTGATTAGAGTAGAGCAATACACACCATTTTTATGTTATGATAATTCAAGGTACTAAAAATGTGCATCTTTAGAGCATACATCTATTCCTTTAAGTCCTGTTAGTGAAAGCTGTATTAATGTAGATAAACCATGTGATATATAAAGTTTGCAAATCTGCATAACAAATGGAAGGCATAAAGCTGATTTGAATATCTAAGGCATTATAAACTTCAATGAGAACAACCAACACTCTTTGAGCTTGTAAGGAACTTGCATTCAAATGAGTTAGATTTTAAAAGGATATAGTTTTTATAACACTTTGAAGCTTTCTGCTTCAGGTCTCAAGAAGCTCAAGGTTAAAACAAATACTGGATTTAAGCACCAAGGGGAAAAGGTATAGGAACAAATTGAAAAAACTCATTTGTATAAATGTCACATGACCTTAAAAATGAGTTTATTTTTGCACTGTCCATGAGAAAATAAAACTTTAGAAAATAAGTTCTCTTAGATCTGCAATCTTAGTTTTGTTTATTTTAACTATATAATGAAGTTAAATGTTAAACAACACATCAAGAAGGATTCTTGGACATCCTGAGAAGGACGTTATATCTACACCATTGTAATAGGTGGATTTTCAACTGCTTTAGAATTGGCAAAAAGTGAAAGCAGAATCAGACAAAATACTGAAAAATGTCTATAGGTGGTATTGAGGGACATTTACCATCTTCTCCAGTGTGGTCTCTACTATGAAAGAATGTGAGAAAAAGAAACATGTGGCACATGTTTTCTAAGAAAAGACATGCTTATTAAAATTTTTACATAAATCAGCTTTACAATTACTTTTAACTAGATACAGGGCTAGTTGTCTAAAATCAAACAGCTTATTAGAATAACCACAGCTCAAAATTAATTTTTGTCCTGATTTGATTAATATCCATTTCAAGTGATTTCTGAAAATGTCTATATCTTGTATTAAATCATAGCCATCTATTTGCATAAACAAAGCAGTTGTATTCAGGGCAAGAATTTAACAAGGACTACAAAATAGTTTCTGATCCACTGCCTATTTTGCATTTACCATAGTCTCTCTACAGCTGCTGTCACCACAGAACAGAATGACAACTACAGTGGTGATAAAAAATTGTTAATATTAATTGCTTGAAACGGCAAAGTTTCATCAGTTTTCCATTAGCATGAAACAGCATGAGATTCCTCTCAACGAGCATCAGGAACAGTGTAAACATCTCTAATGAACCACCTATTACAGACAGAAATATGTATACAGGAAGATTAAATGACCCAAATATATAATATATTTCTCCTCTAGAGAGAAATTATGGTAAATATCTGTGGATTCTACTGTAATGGATCAATATAGTCAGGTCAGTCGTAATTAGTGCCAGGTCCTGGACTTGGGTGCCCATGCAGTACTACAGGCTTGGGGAATAGTGTCTGGAAAGCTGCTCAGGGGAAAAGGACCTCGGGATGTTGGTCAACGCTAGGAGTGTGCTAATGGCATCCTGACTTGTATCAGAGATAATGTGGCCAGAAGAACTAGGGAAGGGATTTTCCCTCTGTACTTGGCACAGTCCTGGAACCTTCAGTACAAGAAGGACATGAAGATGCTGGAGCATGTCCAGAGAAGCTGGTGGAAGGTCTGGAGCACAAGCATTAGAAGGAGCAGCTGAGGGAGCTGCAGTAGCTTAGTCTGGAGAAAAGGAGGCTCAGGAGAGACTTTATTGCTCTCTACAAATGCCTGCAGGGAGGTTATAGTGAGGTGAAGATCAGTCTCTTCTCCCAGTCAATAGAATTTTTGTAGAGCTAACAAACTGGGTTCATCTTGCTGAATAGGACAAAGGGAAATAATTTCAGGTTGTGTCAGGGGAAGTTTAGATTGTCTATTAGGGAAAACCTCTTCACTGAAAAAGTTGTCAAGCATCTGCATAGGCTGCCTATGGAAGCAGTCTCGTCTCTATGCCTAAAGATGTTTAAGAGACGCATATATGTGGACTTGGCCATGCTAGGTCAATGCTTGAACTTGATGATCTCAAATGTCTTTTACAATCTAAACAATTCTATGATTCTATGAACCTGTTGGGACTGGGGGGAAAAGTTGGGAGAGCTGGAGGGGAAGCAGGAAAAAACCTCATCAACTGCTAAGAAAATGAGATAACCTTCAAAAAGTTTTTAAGAAAATGTAGGGAATCTAGAAGATACAAATCAGAGCAGTTTTTGTGAAGACTAAAATATAAAAGTATCCTGCAAAGCATATTGTCTAATGAGCTCTAAAGAAAAATCTCACAGAGTTTCAGAAATGTGTTCTCTTCCATGTAACAGAATACTGTTTATTTGTTTTGCATTAAATATAAACCTTGGTTTTTATTTTTTAAATGGATCTGAAAGTCTAAGAAAAGACACGCAAGAGTAGTACTGTGAAAAAGATAAACAAAAATCATTCGGAGTTCAAACACATACTTTTATGGGACCTTTTCTTGGCACATGTAAAGGATAGCTTTTCCCACACAACTCCAGTGCCCCAACTGAGCACTTCAGTGCTGTTCTTGAGCCATAGGCATGGACTTCATAACAGCTTTACACCTGGACAGCTTGCTCTCTTACCCTATATTACTCTATTTTATTTTCTGTCTGATGGTCACCCCTGCTGTTACTTATTACTGTACTGATACCCTTGGGTCTGCTCTTTTTAAGATACAGGTTTTCTTAATTAATGCCTTTCTTGCTGTTCTATTTTTTTCACTTTTAATTTGTCCATGAACTTTAATTAAGCTCCTTCATCATGGCTCACAGGTTTGGCAAGCTTCATATGTATATATATATCTGCTCACCCAGCAAGATGACCGAAGTTTGCTAACTCTATAAAAATTCTATTACTTCCGTTGATGTCTTGCATAAGAGAGTTAACAAAACTAAAAATGGGATAAATAGATTGATTTAGATTTGGTTTTTAGCATGAAAAGTTAAATATTTATCTTTTTTTTTTTTAACAAAGAAAATGTACTCTGTATAAACATAAACTACATGAAACTAGATTGTGTATATTCAAATATTTAACATTTACTCAGAATCAAAAAGTCCAATTCTTCCCTAAAACTATTAGTCAACAGAAGAGTGCACCCCTTCACATGTATCTACTTCACCGTTCTTTGATATTTGTCCTTTTCTTATCCATAGTTCAATTTACTTACATTTAGACAAAAAGTCTAATAAATGTGACAGAAATGTATTTTGACTAAAAAAACAAGTGAATCTGGTCTTATAAATATCTACTTGGATTTTACATGCTCCTTGGGATTTAAATTTTACCTGTTGAACTATTTACTGGCTTATTAACAAATTTATCTGTGAAAGCACTTTATTCTCTCCTCTCCTCTCTTTGCTTTAGATTATACTGTAAAAAACTTCTTGAAGGTTCCTGGAAATATTTTCATTGTTGCTAATAATGTCAGACAGTCCTATACATTAAACTAGTCTTTGTATTGACTTAAGAGAGCTGCATGCTATATTCTCTTCAAGCTAGCAATATTAAATTTTTTCTTTTTTTCTTCTATATAACCTTTTCTGAAATCTCCTACCTCCTTAAGAGTCTATAAATACTAAAAATGCAACCCTAATCTTGATTAGAACAGATTAAACTTTTGGAAATTTTGCCCCTGGTTTCTCAGTAAAAGCTTGTAGTACCCTTATTTCCTGAGGGATGGGACTTTGCTATTTTTTCAGTAGAACACACAGCACCTCAACTTAGATAGGTTCCCTCTTGTCTTCTGGACAAAACATGGCAGGCTGGATGAAAATGGCTCATGCTTGGTACCTGTTTTAATAAATTATATTTGGTTCTTTTCAGATTCTCTGTGAGTGATACCCACCCTTTAGGCCTGTTTTGTGAACCCTTACTAGATTGCCAGTCTGCCTTGCCTCAGGAGGGCATGGTAAAAACTAAAAGCCCCACTTCTGAGCTGTACATTGTGTTGTCTGAGTCACATATTCCTCTTTCAGAAAAGGAGCTGAAATAAAACTTTTTTATTCCTTTGTTAATACTTTTTTTTTTTTTTTTAATAATGTAAATCCTTTGAAATGTACTTGATAACAGTGCAGGAAACCAATTATAAGCTCTTGGTCTTTGAAATGTAGAACAAATGACCACAACTGGAATAAAAATGAGAAGGGTGAGAAATTCCAAGTAACATAGGAATTTTTTTAAGTGCTAGGGAGGTTTTGTATTGATTTAGTTATATAATTTGACATTTCTTGTTTTTTCTAAATTATGCTACTGAAGTAAAACAAATTAAAAAAAAAAACAAAAAAACCCAAACCCAACAAGGGATAACTAGAAACTTGTACTAGAGTATCACGTGTAAAATCATGTCCTAATAAACTCTTCCCCCCAACAACAATAAAACAACAGTAACAATAGCTACCTGTGTAATTCAACATAAGCTTTAGATTTCCTTTCCACCATACTGAAATACTTATAATTATAGTGAGGAGAAATTTTAGTTGCTTGCCTTAGAAAAGCTGAAACCACTCTTCATTATTTTTTTCATTTATTTATTTATATAAATGATGAATTTATAAATCATGAATTATTCCACTGAGGCTATTCTTTAGCAGTTAGCTGAGGATATAAATACATACAGTAATGTACAGTGAGTGTTAATGAAAATTTAGTCCACCCATCTTCCTTACAAGTATTTTAAAGTCTGTTTTAATTATATTTAAATACATAGTGTATCTCCACAGAAGTAATTTATTATACCAATTTGGTCTTCAACTGTATCCTAAAAAATATTATAGACAGTATACATAGAAAAGGCCATCCAGAGTTACAGTACACTAGGATCAAAGTTTTTAGATTTCAGAGTGTCTGGATCATAAATTCATGCTGCTAAAGAATTAAGACAATATTTTAGTTGCAGAACAATATCCAGGTCTTATGAAAGCCAATGAGAAAGAGTGGACACCGCGCATCTTTAAAAATTTACACTTTTAAGAACAGACCTCGTAAACTTCTGGAGTTCAACTTAGTCCTTGGTTGAATTACAATGAAGAGAAAGAGATATATTTTCTTGGTACACAGAGAATTATGTAGGTCAGGGTATTTGCATCAGCCTTACATTCTCATATTCATTACTAGTTTTCATGCATCACTGGTGAAGTATAAGAAAAATTCTCAAAATCTGGATACAATCTCTAAGACTGAAAACGTGCTGAGTTAATGATATTGCTCATGGCTTTGAGGGACTTACAATTTTTGGAGGCTATGTAAGAGTAGTGTGACATAACTCATTATGGCTTCTGGTGCTAATAACTTATGAGGCACTCATGTGTATGAGATAAACCCCATAAGTTACTGTAGTCTTTATCATCTCTCCATTATACCTACAGACATGAAATAGCCCAAATGCAGCCCATACCCCCAAAGTTCTGTCATAAAACTGAGTAGGTCAGCATGTCTATTGATTCTGCTTTTTGTTTTTTTTAAATTATGGTCTGTAATTCCTGCTTTTTTATGTTTGTATTCTTTTAATAATTTTATTTTTATATTTTATTTGCTTTATTTAATTCCTAATTGTTGAAAAAAAACGATTGAAACAAAATTTTGCTACTCTTTATAGTGATCACATTAGTCAGACAGATTCCTGGCCACCCTATTTCCATTAGAAAAATTTATCCATTCACTCCAAGGGCAAAGCAGCTAAAACAGATTAAAAACGCAAAGAGAGTAAGACCAAGCTTTTAAACTTAGCTGTGTGCTAGGGTGAGCCCAGGGACATACAGAAGCAATTCTTTTTTTTGCTTTCCTTTTTCTGTAGGGTGAAGTCATTTTACTGCTGCCTTCTATAATACATGGCTTATCCTCCCCCTTGTGAATTGCCCTGTTAGGCATATTATAGACAGCAGAATTAAGGTTCCATATACGCCTCATGCATGTCCTTTCAATACCCTAAAATTACTCACCCCAAGTGAAAATCTAGCTTGCCACTCCATGTTCTTTTCTAGGTTTTAAGGTTCATTATGCTGTCACTGAAGGACAGAGGGTATATGGTTATTCATTCATTCCTTAGTCTTACATATGGTCAGTCACAGTTTCAACTCTAACATAACATAACAATTACAAGACAGAGAACAAATCATTACAGTGTAATTCAGGATGTTTTCAGAACATATTAAACAATAAAGAGGCTAAACCAAATTCATAATAGAAGAACATTATTTGAAGGCAGAAATCAGAGGTATAAATTATGTTGAAATAAAATACTGTGAGGTAACTTCACAACAATTTTCTGTTACAGCACTGAAAAGGTTTTATAAAATACACTTTGTCAAGATAGATAACACAAGTAGGTGTATGTATACAGCTGTCTGGTTTATGAAAAAAATCTAAAAATAATTGGGATGTAAAAACTCTGCATTCCTCTGTGCAGATAACAGCAAGAAAGATGCCTCAGAGTGGGCTGCTTAGGACTGCAGATACACTAGCTAAGATTCTGTCCATGTAGTTCTAAGGAGAGAAACATAAAGACACAGAAAATGGACATACAATGCCTCCCTTTTCTCTGCATCTGGGTAAGCCTTAAGCATAATGTGCCCAAACACTCAGTTGGAAACATTTTGAGAATAGAGATGTAGCCATCAAGTGGGAGGCGGGCAGACTCACTGAACGTTTCAGTCTCTCTATACAAGCTTTTTGTTCCAATGATTGCTTGTCATTCTGGGTCATTGCTGATAAAGATCCCACTAGAAGGGAGTAAAAGATTTACCCTAGATTAGGCAGTGTCCATGTCATTATGAATTCTGCTCTCAGATTCATGCAGGTGGCATGAAAGTTTATAGGCAGCACATACTGTTGTCTAAACAAAGGATTGCATTTGTTTAGAATTCTGCCAGAATTTAAAAGGTAACATCATGTCACATAATGCAAAATATAAAGAGCACATTTTGGGGAAATGTTTACAATTTTTGTAAGATACTGAAATAGCTAATCTAATTGAATCTGTGGTGCCTGCAAAATGTCAGTTCAAATATCATAAAACATTACTACTGACTTATCTAGAACAGGCTTGCTCTGTTTTTCACAGATTCATAATAAGCAGTAACATCAACTGTAATATAACGATACATATTTTAATACATACATAAAACTCTCTTCTGATTTTTTTGTTGTTGAAACAAGTCTTAAGAAGCAGTGGTCTTTCTAGAAATGCATCCTGTTGGTGATTCATCACTATCTCATTTTCTTGAAACTGAAAAAAATATTTAAACAGCAACACAACAAACCCTTGGAGACTGCAAAAGCAGTCAAACAGCAGGATACCCATCACTGTGTCTTTTTCATCCTTTTGTTGAGACTTGCCTGTCACAGCTTGTTCAGGTTTTAATTTTAAGGCCCAGATCCATTAAGGAACTGGCTCTGTATTTTGCATTTTGGGGTAAAAGAAGTATACAATATTAGAACTATGATAAGATTTGCAGGTCAAGTTTCAGGTTTCTGATCATTCTAGCCTAATGTCCTCCTCACTAAGCTAGAAAGCTTGCTTTCTCTAACTCCTCGCATTTGGTAGAATGAATATTTATATCTTAGCCACATAGCTCGTAAAAGAAAAGTGCAGACTGTGGAGAAATGGAGAAAGTTCCTTGCATTTAATTCAAATAATCCCTGCTTCTAGCCTAACAGTGCAGACTTCCAGTTTGAACTTAAATCCACACTGATTAGGAAAGATCTGCACTTGTTTGTCACTTTAGTTGAGTGATTTTAACACTACTGTAAAGTTAGAGCTGGAGTATATAATTTCTACAGTGTGAATTTCTCTAAAATTGCTTGAGATATCTGCAGGAGACACACCGGCCTCTAAGTTAGTCTAAGCTGCTTTCATAGATAGGCAACAGAAACAGGCACTTTTTGGGGCCATTCAGCTGACATATTTTAGATGTTTACATCGGGCCAAGATCAATCACTCCTTAGCTATGTATGCTCCTCTTCACTGACTACAAACACAAGACTTAGCATAAATGGTTGAGATGTTGGTACCCAGAAGTTAAACTCCCAGCTTTACTTGATAAAACCTACCTCAACAGATCTTGGAATGGAGGACCCAGTGCCCATTTTTTGAAGCATGACTCGGCTTCCAAAGTTTTCGGTTTCAGTGCTGATCTCTCATTAATTTTTTAAAAAATGGACAATTACCTCTCTTTTATTTGGTCTTATTTAGGAGCTTTTTTATTAGCTATCAGGCACTCAGGAAGAAGGATTTTCTCATTTATACCTACTGCATCCACTTTAAAGGACTCTTTTTTAAATACTTGGAATGGTTGAGCACATCTTAAACAGCAAAAAGTAATGATGAGCACTAATAACCTATTGACTATAAAAAAAAAGTTTGTGGTGCCAGTGTCTGCATGGCCAATGACCACATTTAGTCAGAAGAATTAAATTTCCAGGAGGTTTTTTTAAAAAATATTGTAGATCATTTACAATACTTGGATGCATGGTTAAACTGCCTAGGGAGAAAATGGCTCCATATTCTAGTAACTAATAGATGCTTCCACTTTTGCACACTATATTTTGGTTTTGTTTTTGGTTTTCTCTTCCCAGTGTATCAGCCTGTACTTCTTTCTTGTTTTGCCAGCTCTCTTCATTCTTTTTACTTTCCTCAAGAGCACATGAGGGTATGCTCAAACATTTTAAAAATGTTAAGTTTTAAAGATATTTTTGGCATGAGTATAAATCAAGCCACTTAAACAATATCAAGTGTCAGAAATGAGCACCAAGATCACCTCATAGCTTACCACTTCTTAGAACTGCATTGAATTGAACCCAAGAGTATAATGTTCTAATCTGATGTTTATACAAAGGTTGTGCTACCCACCATTGATCTATACCTGAAGTTTCACAAATGGAACAGTCTTTGTATATCTCTGTACTCTTATTATTCTCTCCATATATCTTTGCTAAGGTCGAGTAACAGAGACAAAAGTAAAAGCTTCTTTACTTAGATATTGATAGATGCAATTTGGTTTCAGCGGGGGCAGAGGTTCACAAGCGTCTCTGCACAGCTTTGACAAAACATTACTGTCTGCTCTACTTTCTACAAATTACTTCAGGAGGTGACTGGCAGTCATGGCCACTAGTTCTAAAAATGTGTATGATCAAAAAGTAGAGGAATCTCTATTGTTAATGTGCAAGATTTCCATCAGGATTTGTGAGGAAATCTTAGTGCCTTTTAATACCTCAAGAGAACCTATTATGATGGAGATCATTGAAATATTTGAGGCTCATTGGTGTTCAGCTCTTGACAACCTACAGAGACTTTGTACATCTTGGTGTTAGAAGACTGTACTTCAGGGAAGATTACTTTTTTTTTTTTACATTCTTTGATATCAAATATAATAGCTACCAGCAGAAGTTAGGAAGTATGTGGGAGTAAAGCACTCTATTAGTGACTTCTTGTCCATACAGAAGTGACAGAAAAAGTAGAGGGGAAAATGGAGAAAAGGAGAGCTGACAAATTCAAAAGCGCAATTATGTAAAGTAGGTGTTTTGATTTGAAAATTATTTTAAAAGAAATGGGGAAATTAATAGATATAATTTTTAATTTGACATAAGAATCTTTTTATAGGATAATTTCTTCAGCATGAAATTCTCAGAAACAAGTTCAAAGATTAAATTTATCTCATAAAGTCTAAATAAATCTGCTGAAAGACATTACCCTATGAAAAAGGGGCATTGTTTTAATAGTCTTACATGACTGTCTGAGCAAAACAAAGTGAGGACACAATGATACAAAGTCTTATAACCTGAGAGTAAGACAATTTTATTACTGCCAGTTTAATTTGAAAAATCGCGTACTTTCAGTTGCATTTCTGTTCTGTCATTATAAAATAAGACCTAGTGATATCTGCCACCATTTACATTTATTCATCATATGCAGATAACTTGCCAGTAAAAGTTCAGTTCCATATTTGATGAACAGTGATTTCTTATAATTTGTCCATTAAGCAATAGTCCTTAAAACTAAAATGGGCAATCCTAATAGAATTTGCATTCTACTAGTTGATACTACTTTTGTTAAGAATTTTCTACTGTGATTGGTGCTGGTATTTTTTTCCTGAAATGAAATTCCCATGAAAGATGTAGGTGCATTCTGTGCATTTCAACCTTCAGTCAAACCTTCTAAGCAATACACAGAGTTGGTATCATTGTGGAGTGGGTGAGGACATCAGCTCAAATAACACTGTGTTACCACTTCATTTTTCTTATGGAAAATAAAAAGATAGTCATTAAGATTTCTGTTCATTTCATCATCTATTTCCTAAAAATTTGAAATCTAGAATTAAAACCAAAACATGAGGAACATTAGTTTTCTGAAACTTGTCATTTTGCTCTTATGAATATGGTTTTCATAGTTTCTCTCCAGAGCTGGGGGAAACACAACACCTGTAGATTCAGATCTGAAGGTCAGGCTACACTATGCAAAACACACAGCCTTTTCCTGCACCCCATATTCATGCAATCACTCGTCTCCTTTCATATTAAACTTCAAACCCATATTCCTCTTACACAGATACCACTTATTTTATGCTCCATCCACCCTCCACTAAAAATGTTACATTTAGGCTCTTGTTACTGCTGTTACTGGAGATAATAGGATTACAGATGAGGGGATTGAGCTTTAGAATCAGCAAAACACATGTAATACTGCAGAAGGTGGGAGAGAAGTTAGCTTGTCTGCACTATATGAGGAAATTCTTCTTGCTGTCTTTAAAGAAAGAAAGTCAGCCATGGGAGCTTATGACAGATTTGGCTTTTGTTGGGACATTGCAATTCTAACAGGTACTTGCTCTATCCAAGTGATTGTGCCTTCCACCCTAGGTGCATCATTAATAAGTTTAACATGTCTGGCTCTTGTTAGCACGAGTTCCATATCTTGTACTTGAAAATGCTTGGTAATTTACTCTGCTTTCCACCTTTTTAGTCATCCACTAGGAACCATGCGACATTTCCTCCCCACTAATTGTGTTTGTGATGTGTACTTCAAAAGCTTTTCCAATTTGTATTTCTCTTTATTGTGGGTTCTAAGTGTATGTTTTTGGCATGAGTAAGCTCTTTTTTCACATTTTCTCTATGTCTAGGGAGATGTGTCACTCTTCTACTCTGTAGCTTCACGTTCTCCCCTTACTTAAACCCCTGTTATTTTCAGTACCCTCTCCCAAAGCTGATGATGTGATATCTTTTCACTCTTTGAGGGATTTTTCCTTTGTCTTGAACTCCTTAAAATATTGAGGGAGAAAATAAACTGAATTGCTTCATCTTTATATATCAGTATTGTTTCTCACTTCTTACCCCCTCATATTTTAAAACTTATTGGATATATCTGTTTATATTACTCTACAGTATACAGGCTATCATGTAACAACGAGACTCTGTATAACAGTATGCATTCAAAAATGCTATCAGAAAGCTGTTTTAATCAATCTAATCTCTTTAGATCTTTGAATCTTTTAACAAAAATTGAGTCCTTGTTCAAGATAGCTTCTCTTAATAGTTAAAATTAAAAAAAAAAAAAAAGCAGCTTTGTCCTGCCTCATCCAGAGGTATACATCAGCATTAAACTTGCTTTTCTTGCTATATTTTGAAGCCAAAACATTATGTTTACTCAGTCTTCAGAAGTGAAGAATTCATAAATTTAGTAAATCAGAAAAAGGCTACATTCTACTGAATCTGGCTAAAGCTCACAGACTGGTTAAATCTATGGCTTGTCTAAAGAAAAATTATTTCTTTGCTTCCTCAAGAAGTTCTCAAAACAGATAAATCCCTTACCATATGATAAAAAACATCTAAACCAAGGTCTAGATTACCTGAATCCATTTTTGTCCCTGAGATTCATTTCTTCCACTTTTCTGTATTTATTTTAGTGTAGCATTATAAATAAAACAAACAGCAAGTCAGTGGGAACTGTAAGGCAGTCTGAAGAGAGCTAGTCAGATGACTCCCAACAAACTGTAGATCATGCCTGTTGAACCATAAATGTTGAAAGCGAATGTAAACAAAAATTGGGAGAGGCCACTGAACGATTTCGAGATGATAAAGTACCTAAACTTAATGGCAGATACAGCATGTGCCTGAATACAGCCCAATTATATTAAGAATGGTTTTGAAATGCTGCTTTTCATCATGTTTCTTCCATTCTTCAGCCTGTAGTGCTGACCAACATCAGCCACTATTAAAGAGTCTTCATGCATGTAAAATAATATGATTTCACAATGATTACATATTCACTCTACAGCTGGCTGAGTTTTTACATCTCCATTTGTCATTGACTATTGTGTCCAATTAAATGATTAGCTTTTAAAAACTGCTGCACATTATGAGAGTGAACTTGTGTTCCATTGCACTGAGTGATGCAGAAACAAACTCATTACAGCATGTAATTCACCCATATTAAATAACAAACAGATGGCTGCTGTAAATGAGAGCTGCTTTTTCTCTTCAAAAGTGCCAGGAAAAAGGTGTTTTTATTTATCTTTGTTTCCAGCTTCTTTCTGTTTTCTTGACAAGTGGGCAGCTGGTTGCTGAGGTTTTCAATTGGTGCAGAAGAATGAAAAGCCTGTTTCCATTAATTTCCCCATAAAATAAGTCTTTGAATCATTCCTGTTATAAATGCATGTGCAGTAGCAAGCTGCTGCTTGATTAATTCACTTATTATGAAGATTTCATCTTTTATAAGAGGGCCTGCAGGTAATTTATCTTGTTTAGTAAGATTAGAAAAATGTAATTATCTTGATACCTTTGGACCCCTCTCATTTTAATTGTGTTCCCATAAATTTCAAACATAAAGATGGGATTTTTTTTTTTTTGCACAAATGTTCCAACATGTGGTAGAAAAATGTGTTGTAAGATCTGCATGAAAACTTATCAAGTAAAATGCATTTAGATTATACTATTAAGGGAACTCACACCAATAAAACTAGTATACATCTGTGGAAGCATATACAAATATCTGAATTCCTGGTACCTTGGTCACAAGATTTTAACAGTTGGAGCTGGATGAGGAATGTTAGGATTTAAGTTCTTTATTCTTCTGGTTTTTTTTTTAAGTGATAGTGAATTTCACCAGGGAAATATAAAATATGTTCTATTTTCACTAATAAAATTAACATTATGCTAGTCTTCATGTATAACACCAATAGAAAAAAAAATATAAAGGACACATATGAGCTAACACATATATGTAACATCAGCTCCTCTGTCTCCAGCACTCTTCAGAACTTTTCTCCCTCCTCTCTCCTTTCGTTTCACTGCTTCGCTTTGAGTGAAAATGTGAAAAAAAAAGCAAAATTCAGAAATCTTTCTCTTAAATCTATTTTTTGTCTTCTTGTGGCAGTAATTGAAATATTTTTAATGCAATATACAAAAGATAAATGAATAATATTTTTATTTATTTATCTCTTTAGTATATAGCATTTTTTCATTAATTTATTTATTTTCAGTTTCTTTGGTTTCAGAAGAAATATTTTCTTTATTTTTTTTCTTTTTTACTTGGTTTCTAGCAACCTCTTGATTCTTTTACCCATCTAAAAAAGTTTATGAACAATTTGGCATGTGTTCCCTTTTAACATTAGTTTTAATTTAGAGTGGTTGTGATGGTCAATTTGCATAAAATAGATTAATAGGAATATGGGGCAATTGCACCATGGGTCACTCAGCTCAATCATGTGCCACATTTTGGGCTGGGACAGAGCTCATTCTCTTCTTCTTAGCAGCCTGTACAGTGCTGAGTTTGGGATTCAGTAGGAGAAGGATGTTGATAATACACAGATGTTTCAGTGGTCTCTCACTAGGGCTTACCCTGAGCCAAGGACTTTTTCAGCTCCCCATGCTCTGCTGCTGAGCAGGGGCACAAGAAGCTGTGGGGGACCAAAGCCAAGACAGCTGACCTGAACTGGCCAAAGGAATATTCCATACCATAGGACAACAAGCCCAGTATATAAACTTGGAGGATTTGACTGAGAGGCATCAGCTGTGGCTCAGGGACAATACTCAGGGGCTGAGTATTGGTCAGCAGGCAGTGAGCAATTGTTTTGTGCATCACTTGCTTCTCTTGGATTTTATTCCTTTCTCTGTCTGCCCTGCTTTTCATTGCAACTATTGCTATTATTATTATATTTAATTTATCTTAATTATTATTTTCTATCTCAGCCCAGGAGTTTTACTGTTTTCTGTTCCAGTTCTCCTCCAACCTGGGGAGTAGGCAGGGGGAGAAATGAGAAAGCAAGTGACGCTGCAGCATTCAGCTGCCAAGAGATCTATTAAGATTTGAGTGTCATAAGTCTTTTAACACAAAAATGAGAAAAAAAAATCTTCTCAATGTGAACATAGATAAGTATTTTCAGGACTCTGCATGCATATCTTCTCAGGTCTTGAGGGTCTCTAAAGCAGGGTTTTGAGTGCCAGTGAACTGAACATTGTAAGGGACATAACTGTATACATCACATACAGCAATGTGTAAGGAAAGAAATTTTACACAGTGAGAGTTCAGGCAGTAAAGAGACTTATAAGAATATGCAAACTGTACAAGGTTGAAGCCATGAAACTGAGAAATGTGTACAGATGGCTGAAACATTTCAAGTCAGGTGAGACTAGCAATTGTGACAAACCATGATCTGGGAGACCTGTGTCAGCAGCAACACACATGAATGCTGAAAAGGCTGAGCAGCTCATTAGGGAAGATTGACGAATAACCCCTAATGACCTTGCTACTGCTTTAAATTGCAGTTCTGCATCAGTACACCAAATCCTGCAGTGGTCTTTAGAATTTGTTCACACCAGGTCATATGAAATCATCCTGGGACACACACAAACTTGTGACATTACTCTTCAAATCTAAACTTAATTGAAGAGATAAAGAGATGGGCCCAGTTATAACAGATTTTACCACTGCAAGAATATTTTTTATTTTTAAGGAAAGTTTTTCTCAAAAATCATGTATGTCAATATGTTTCATTTTGCTTATATGAAGAATATATAAGCATTGGGTTCTAATAGTCAATGAGTTTAATTAAGGCAGAGATGTAATTTAAATATATACATATATATATATA